>CAUYRT010054654.1:0-29635 GCA_963574885.1 Lepilemur ruficaudatus | reverse complement strand
AGTAGAGATGGGGTCTCGCTCTTGCTCAGGCTGGTCTTGAACTCCTGACCTTGAGCTATCCACCCGCCTCAGCCTCCCAGAGTGCTAGGATTACAGGCGAGAGCCACCGCGCCGGCCTACACCTGTAGCTCTTTGAGGTATCTCCACACTACTTTCCACAGAGGTTGTACTAGTTTTCAGTCCCACCAACAGTGTATAAACATTCCTTTCTCTCTATATCCACGCCAGCATCTACTGTTTTTGGACTTTTTAATAAAAGCCATTCTAACTGGGGTAAGGTGATATCTGATTATGGTTTTAATTTGCGTTTTCATGATGATGATTGATTAGCATTTTTTCATATGTTTATTGGCCATTTGTCTATCTTTTTTTGAAAAGCTTCTGTTCCTGTCTTTGGCCCACTTTTTTATTGGGTTGTTTGTTTGTTTCTTGCTGATTTACTTGAGTTCTTTGTAGAATCTGGTTAATAGCCCTTTATTGGATGTATAGCTTGTGAATATTTTCTCCCATTCTGTAGGTCATCTGTTTGCTCTCTTGATTATTTCCTTAGCTGTGCAGAAGCTTTTTAATTTAGTAAAGTCCCGTTTACTTATTTTTGTTGTTGTTGTAATTACCCTTGGGGTCTTCTTCATAAATTCTTTGCCTAGGCCAATATCTAAAAGAGTCTTTCAAACATTTTCTTCCAGAATTCTTATGGTCTCATGCCTTACATTTAAGTCTGTTATCCATCTTGAATTAATTTTTGTGAGCAATCCCACTACTGGGTATTTAGCCAAAGGAAAAAAAAGTCATTTTAGCAAAAAGACACCTGAACTCAAATGTTCATTGTAGCACAATTCACAATTGCAAAGATGTTGAATCAACCCAAGTGCCCATCAGTTCATGAGTGGATTAACAAAATATAGTGTATGTATACTGTGGAATACCACATCACCATGAAAAATGATGAAGTAAGGCCTTTTGCAACAATTTGGATGGAACTAGAGACCATTATCTTAAGTGAAATATCTAAAGATGTAAAAATAAACACCACATGTACTCACTATTAAATCAGAACTAACCAATTAGCACACATGTGCACAGAAGGAAGTAAAACTCAGTGGAAATCAAATAAGGGGTAAAAGGGAGGAGGAGATGGGTAAAAACCTACCTAAAGGGTACAATGAATACTATCTGGGTGATGGGCACACTTATAACCCTAACTCAACCATAACAAAAGAGATCCACGTAACCAAAAACATTTGCACACCACACAATTATGAAATAATAAAAAACAGAACAAAAATTACACTAGGCCCTTTCTGAGCCCACATCTTCAGGAGTTCTAGCAGTTTTAACTTTTGCACTGTTGGGAACCATGGGCTGCCATGTAAAAAGTCTGTCTGCCCTACAGATGACACCATGTGGAAAGATCAGGTAGAGGCGAAAAGGTTCTGAGACTACACAGAAAGAGGGAGAAAAAACCTAGCCATTCAGCATCCTCGCTAAGTTCAGCCCTCAGCCAACTCCAGATGACTGCGGCCATATAACTGAGAACCTCAAGAACAATCAAAAAGCCATACAGATGAGCCCAGCCTAGATTACAGAATAGTGAGCAAATACAGTGATTGTTGTTTTAAGCCATTAATTTTAGGGTGGTTTGTTACGCAGCAATAGATAAACATCATCTTGTTAAATTCATATCTTACAAACTTCCACTTATGTGTTACCACCTCAATCTTAACACCTAAAAATTTGTCTTTCCCCATTCAAGTTCAATCTTGAAATTTGTAACTTCCTTTTCCCTGTAGTACTTACCACACTCATAAATGCAGAGCACTACAAACATCATCTATACTCACTCACTTTATAGTACTCTAGTACTAAAGGATATTAACAAATGTTAGAACAAAAATTGTTTCATAGCCATGTAATATTTTGAAACACTGGATTAAATGAAATTATAAAAATATATTTACTATTAGATTACTTAGAGACTTTGCTATTGAGCTTGTTAAATTCAAGAGAGAGATATAAAAATAAATATTTCCCAAATATACTAGACATGGAGTCCTTTTTCCATGAAGTATTTGGTGAGACTTGTTTTTTATAACATACTTTTTGGGAATGCCTTTTTGGGAAAATGGACAAAGTAAGGACAAGTTAAGTACTAGAGTCAAGAAAAACCAGTACAAGTCAGATTGTCCCTGAAAGTCTTCATTTTCTCAAAAGTCAAAAGCAAAAGCACATTTTAAAAGATATACTACACTTTAACAAAAAGTAGATAAAAATAGGAGCATCAAGTCAAAGTAGAGATAGGGATAGGCACGACAATACTAAGAACAAATAGCATGAAATAGAGGTTCATGTTAGCATAATTCCAATAATTCCATGATTCTTTTAGGTCTATATTCTAAGAAGACAAACACAGAAATTGAGTGGTAAGAAAGAGTTACAGTGATTAAAAAATTAAATATGAGAAAGCTTATTATATTAATAAGGAAAGTATTAAAATAGCTATAAACGTCCTGCAGATTGAACAAGAAGTCATATGCAGTCAGAAAGTGTTTATGGTGTAAAGTAGTTCCTGAAGGCAGGAATCCTGGTAAAGATGAGGAGCTTGCTAAGTGGGTATAGGAATAAAGGAGCAAAGATACTAAATTTTTGATCTAAGGAAAGGTCAACTATGTTTTGGACCACAGAAATTTAGGGTTAAAAATTACGTATTAATGGAAAGCATCTTGGACTAAAAGTCAGAAGACTTATAACTAACTATTAGTAGTTGTGCTACACTAGATAAGTCACTTAATACTTTTGGCCTCAGATCCTCATCTCCAAAATGAATATGAACTGCATATTGCCGTCTGGTTTCAGAATTCCGTGTGACTCTGATTCTAGATGGATTCATGCCACATGATGATTAAGGCTTTAACAATGAACGGCTGATGTGAAGTGGTGACAGTGAGGAATTATATGAGTCATGAACATGAATGTTGGCAGCCGACTGGAGGGAAAGGAAGATGGAGAGTCCATTATGTTCCTTATGATAGTTATAAATGGATTGAGGTGGATGATAAGTGATAATGAGAATTTGAAGTAAGTGGCATCAACTTCAAACAAGATGAAAAAGAGAGACGACTGCCATTTGATATTTTTTAAGTAACACTGGGTAATCCAATACCCCTGACTTCTTACTTAACTAAGGAGAGTTGAAAAACATGAAATTATGTCTCATCTATTGCTAAGTCACATTAATTTGTCCTTTAAAATATTGCTTATCTATCTCTCACTGTTATCTGCTCTGCTATTATCATTGCCTAAATTCTCAGCATCTCTCACCTAGATTATCATGAAAGCCTTGTGTCTGATCTTATTAGCTCTAACCTTTGTTCTAAAATTCACTCTGCAGACTGCCATTAAAATAGTATTCCTTACTCATTTCACAATGTATGATATATCAAAATATCACATTTTGTGTCATAAATGTATATAATTTTTTTTTAATTATACCTTAATAAGGCCAGAGGAGGATAAATAAATAAATGAAAATAATATTACTTACAACTTGTTTTCATCACATTACTCCCCTATTCAAAAGCCTACAATGGCTCCCTTTTGCCATCCAAGTCAGGCCTAAACCTCTCCATTAGACTCTCAAGGCCCTCCATAATCTCACCTCTTTCTACCTTTTTAGCCTTTACACTCCTGTTCTTTAACATTAACTGTCCACTTTAGTCAAGTACTTCCAATGCAGGCCACCCTTTCCATGCACCCCACGCACTTATTCCTCCTATTCCCTGTGCACACAATGTTAATTCCCACCTCCACGGTTTTGCTATATGTTCTACCTCTTGGAAATACTTTATTCCCTCCTGTTCATGTATTAAAATCCTACACATATAGCAACAGATGGCTAAAATTCCCGCTCATCAACATATTTACTGACTATTAAGTATGAATGACAGCGGCCTAGCCCTTAAAAAGGTCACTGTTCAGTAGAGAAAATGAATAAATGAACCAACAATTACAATACTCTGAGAGCAGAATGCAGAGTTCTGTGAGAGCACAGAGAAGGGACATTTAAACCAGACATAGATGGTGGATCAGAAATGGCTTCCTAGAGGAAGAGAGCCTTCATCCAAGTCTTTAAGAAAGAGAAATACAAAGAGAAACACCACATGTAAAGGCACAAAACATCATAGTGGGTTCAGAAAAATGAAGTCATTCAGGATATATGAAAAATTACATGTTTTCCTATGAAAGGTGGCAAGATAGGAGGCTAAAAATATGGCCCAGGGCTATAGTATGATAAAGTCTTAGCTAATGTGCCAAAGAGTTTTGATTTTACCCCCAAAACAACAGGAAACAATTGGAAAATTTTAAGTAGGAGAGTGACTTCAAGTCATGAAACCCAGCTTTTAGGAGAAACAGTCTGATAGGAGAATGAATAAAAAAGGATGCAAAATATAGGCAGAGTAGCCACTTAGAAGGCAATTTTAATATGTTACACACACACACACACACACACACACACACACACACAAATGCCAATCTACAGTTGCAATAGAATAAGCAAATTCCAGAGAATCAGAAAGCAGAAATGATAGCACATAGTGATTGATGCATGATGTGGAAAACTGAGAAAGAAGAGAGCCCCTAAAGATAACCTGAGAAACATCAATATCAATTGCCTTTTCCTATACTACTTATAGTCCATTACATATGATTGAGCACTTACATGTCATCATGTCATTTTGGGTTGCTCATTTTATGTGCTTTGTTTTTAGCTACCAAAACAGTCTATACTGAGGGCAAGTACTAGGCTTCTACTTTTACTTTATGAATCTTTCCCATCACTAAGCACACTACTAAATACTTAGCAAGTGTTAGTAAGTATTCACTTAATAAAAGATTTTGTGCTCCATTAAGCAAAACATGATTTATTGCCTTACACTATGAGCCTGCACTAAGTAAATCTGAGCACACTGAACATAAAAAGATTGAAGTAAATATCTGTTGAACTGAAAAACAAACTAAAGTATACAAGTCTTCCTCCCTGTGCATAAAATGTCTATATTACTAAACACTCACCAGAATGACTAAACTTTAAGAATGACAATACCAAGGGTTATCAAATATGTGGAGCAACCAGAACTCTCATATATTATTGGTGAGAATGAAAACCAATAAAACCAGACTGTTAGGCAATAGATGCTATACTAAATATCCCATGACCAACAATTTCATTCCTAGTTATATACCCAAGAGGAAGTCTTCACATATTTATGAAAAAGAAATGTATGGGAATGTTCATATCATTTTTACTCATAGTAGCCACAAAATAAAAATAATCCAATGTTAATCAATAGTAAAATGAATAAATAAATTGTGGTATGTTCATATAATGGAATACTACATTTAAAAAAGAGTGAATTGCTACATGCAAGAACATGGATAAATCTCACAGACATAATGATAAACAAAAGAAGTCAGACACTAAAAGAGTTTACACTGAAAAAAATTTTTTTAATTTTTTAAAAAAGTTCATGCCATGCGATTTCAATGTATATGAAGCTCAAGAAGAGGTAAAACTAATCTATGATGATAGACATTGGAGTAATGGTTACCTCTGGGTAAGAGAGTGCATCGACTGGGGAGGGAAATGGCAAAGCCTCCCTGAGTATTGGAAAACCTGTATATCTTCATCAGAGTGATAATTATATAGGCATACGTATATGTGAACATTCATTGATTGTACATCTAAGATTAATGCACTTTATTGTGTGTGTATTATAACTCAATAAAAGTGTAAAATATGTGTGCCCTCCCTCATTTTTGCATTAGTAAAAACAACTTTTTCTATATTGATTTAAAGTCATTTCTGAAGGGAACTGATAAGTATCCAGCTTCAGGTGTACAATACTTCCTTTCTACAAATAGCAAAAATGAGCCAGTTTTTTTAATCTTGTTTTTTTAACTTCAGAATATTATAGGGGTATACAAGATTTGATTACATGTTTTGCTTTTGTGCAGCTTGAGTCAAAGTTATAAGTGTGCCCATAACTAAGGTAGTGTGCATTATACCCATTAGGTGTAAATTTACCCATCTCCTCCTCCCCCTTCCCACCTACTTGATTTCCATTGAGTTTTACTACCATATGTGCATATGGATGTTGATCAATTAGTTCCAATTTAATAGTGAATACATGTGGTGTTTGTTTTTCCATTCTTGTGATACTTCTCTTAGAAGAATGGTCTCTAGTTCCATCCCAGTTGTTACAAAAGGTATGAGTTCACCATTTTTATGGCTGCATAATACTCCATTGTATACATATACCACAATTGATTAATCCACTCATGCACTGATGGGCACTTGGGTTGATTCCACATCTTTGCAATTGTGAATTGTGCTGCAATAAACATTCATGTGCACGTGTCTTTTTGCTAAAATGACTTTTTTTCCTTTGGGTAAATACCCAATAGTGGGATTGCTGGATCAAATGGTTGGTCTACTTTTAGTTCTTTGAGGAATCTCCATACTATTTTCCATAGAGGTTGTACTAGTTTACAGTCCTACCTACAGTGTATAAGTGTTCCTTTCTCTCTGCATCCATGCCAGCATCTGTTGTTTTGGAACTTTTTGATAAAAAGCCATTCTCACTGGGGTTAAGTGATATTTCATTGTGGTTTTGATTTGCATTTTCCTGATGATTAGAGAATTTGAGCATTTTTTTTCACATTTATTGGCCATTTATCTTCTTTTGAAAAAGTTCTGTTCATGTCTTTCGCCCACTTTTTAATGGGGTTGTTTGATTTTTTTTCTTGCTGATTTGCTTAAGTTCTTTGTTATTAGCCCTTTATCGGATGTATAGCATGTGAATATTTTCTCCCATTCTGTAGGCTATCTATTCGCTCTATTGATTGTTTCCTTGGCTGTAAAGAAGCTTTTTAGTTTAATCAAGTCACATTTGTTAATTTTTGTTGTTGTTGTGATTACCTTTGGTGTCTTTTTCATAAATTCTTTGCCTACGCCAATATCTAGAAGAGTTTTTCCAACATTTTCTTCTAGAATTCTTATAGTTTCATGTCTTAGGTTTAAGTCTGTTATCCATCATTAATTAATTTTTTTGAGTGGTGAGAGGTGTGGATCCTGTTTCAGTTTTCTACATGTGGCTATCCAATTTTCCCAGCACCATTTATATTCAACAGAGTAGGGATTCTCTTCCCCTGTGTATGTTTTTGTCCACTTTGTCAAAGATCAGATGGCAATATAAGCATGGTTTTACATCTGAGTTCTCTGTTCTGATCCATAGGTCTATGTCTCTGTTTTTTTGTCAGTTTCATGCTGTTTTGGTTACTATATCCTTGTAGTATAGCCTGAAGTCTGGCAAAGTGATGCCTGCCAATTTGTTCTTATTGCTTAAGATTATTTTGGCTATTCTGGGTCTTTTCTGGTTCCATACAAAGCATGGAAGTAATCTTCCTAGATCTGCTAAAAATGGCATTGGTATTTTACTGGGAATTGCATGAAATCTGTAGATCACTTTGGGTAATATAGACATTTTAATAATGTTGATTATGAGCCCATTTTCAAGTAGGCAAAGCACTTTTTCCATCTCTTAGGAGGCTTTCAGAAGTCTTCAGAGCTCAGATACAATGCTCTATTCCCACTTTGTACATTGTCACTTCCCAATTCCCCAGATTCATTATTTAAGCCAATCATCCAGATTAGGACAGATACGGGTCCTGAGAGGAATTCAGTTGGACCTAAAAGAATTCAAGTTATGAGGAAATACGTATCTGTCTAAAATTAACATTTTTAGATACACAATGAAAAAGATAAAAGGCAAGAAAATGAGGTAGGTGAAAATGATGGACGAAAGGGCCTCCCATCTCAACCTATAGAAGTTGAGAGACTTCCATGAGAAGGGCACATACGAAAGGTCAGACTGTGTGATTTCTGGATGCACATCTTGCTCTCCCTGCAACTATGACCTCTTCTTAAAGTAACATTGTACTGCCATGGTAAGAATCAAAGATCTGAAGGACAGAAAACTTCAATATGCCATGGTGAAACTGTCCAGGTTCATCTCTGACTCTGTCATTCTCTAGCTGTGCCAAATCTTGTCAAGTTACCTACTTCTCTATATAGCAGTTTTCTCATATATAAAATAAAGATAGTACTAGGACCTGTCACATGACTTATTTTGAGGATTAAATGAGAGAACTGACGCAAAATGCTAAGATAGTGACTTGTACATAATAAGTGCTTGACAAATGTTACCTCCCACTACTTACCCCAAAATTTACAGAGATTCTGGGGAAACTGTCTGGGTATCTGTACAATTCATTAAACTAAACTGAATATTTCAAGATGTGGAAGATTCTATAGCTCAAGAATAAACTATCTGGTTAAATCCATTTGTAATAATTTCCTGGTATTCTGCAGAGAACTAGGCTCACCCAATATTAATAGATATCATAATTTTTAAGTATGTGATCAAATAACCAAAATTAAAGCTGGTATTGTAGATCTTCTCAGAGCCTTTAATAGGCTAAGAGGTGATATGCATAGCATTTGCCCAGGATCACCATACAGAACAACCACAGGGAACAGCATTTACATAGAACTACAAACATTAGTATAGAACAGCCCTGCACTGTCCAAACATATCTGAAAATGTTTCAGTGAAGTAACTCAAGGTGTGAGTAATCCTCAGAAACTTTGAATCAAGGTCAGTTTCTGATATCAGTATTTGTCAACATATAAACATATAAAAAATTAAACTTTCCAAAGTAGAAAGACAACCCATTCTATTTTGTAATACTTAATTACACTCAATTTATGTCCATATAGTTCTTCGAAAACTTAAATGTCTTAGCCTCTAGAATAAACAATTTCATTTAATTTATAACATAGTTTTAAAAATCTGTCTTGGCTACAACATGAGTTTCTTAGATAGCAAAGATAATCAAACACTACCATGTCATCCAAATTTGCCACAAGACATGAAGTAGAAAGTAAGGAAAAGAAATGAGAAGTGACATACAAGCACCAACAAAAGACTAGCAAAAAAGGAATGATCAAATTATTTTAAATGGCATTTGGGCATCTGTATCCATGGTCCATGACTGAGCTCATACTTTCTCAGAAGTGCCATAAGATGGTCATTACCATCCCCTGATCCCATGTTTTATTATAAAGGCTACCAAAAATCTCTTGAAGTAACACTTTTTTGCCAATCTGCCTGATGCAGAGAGTACTTCTTAACTTTTGGCAGATTATGGGCTCCTTTTATAATCTAATGTCAGCTTTCTGCTCACATAAGTATACAAAGCACATCCACAAAGTGTTATACCTACAATTTCGAGTGATTCATGAAACCCTTGAAACCAACACATGGTCTTTGGTCCTCAGGTTCTAGTCTAGCAGTTTAGCATAAAGAATGTTTTCCCAGCCTCCTTGACTAAAATGCAGAATTCTAATTTTGAATAAAAATCCAAAAGAAAAAAAATACATTATTTCATTGAGGGCTTCAAATACTTATGGCAGAAGAATTCAAAATAGGCATAGAACAAAGCCAAGATATATGATATTTATTTTGAAATAATTTGTAAAAATAAATAGCATATGCTGTAATGTTTTTCATTTTTCAGTGAAAGTGAATAAAAATAACTATTTTATGTATAAATGAAATGTTAACTATTTTATATTTAAATAAACAAAATGTGGACCTCATTTAACAGAAAATATAAGGAAAAAGTCCATGTAATTATAAAAGTATAGAATTCTTTAAGGTTTAAAAAGGAGCTTAAAAAAATCTAGTCAAGTCCTCTCATTTTATAGATGAGAACAAAGGAAACCCAAAGAGGTTAAGAGCTTGCATACAGTCACATAGTTAAAAAGTGTAACATATAGTTTCTTTACTTTTATATCCTTAGTTTAAAAAAATCCTATACCTTGTCTCCCAAAATAAAAAATAAAAGGAAGAATGAAGCTGATTTTTTGATTCTTGGAAAAAATATTATTTGAAAAATGCTACCAGGGAAAGACACGGATCCTAGGAAACCTTGGGTGCCATTTCTGTCCTGATACTTAGAGCCGTTTGAGCTGGGCAGACACCGTGCAAGCAAGCCTCCAGTGCATCCTCCTCCCTCAGAAAGATAATCACCATGATGAAGGTCATCTGTGGCATCTTTGTAGAATAAAATACAAAAATAGAGTAGGAGGAAACTCATGAGGTTTCAAGAAGGCCTCAAAGGCACAATTAACTCAGTGGCCAAGTAGGAGTTGCCCCCTCATCACATAATGCAAGCTCTGGTCTTACAGGCCACTGTCACACAAAATTAATTACAGCTACAGTGAGCTGGCCCGACTGCAACTTCACAATTCTAATCTTAAAATGGATTTTGTTTTCTTAAGATCACTGAAACGGGATAGATCTACTGTGTTAAGCAGTTTTTATTAAAGTCCCATTAAGCTGCTATAACTTGGAAGGAGAAACAATGCTTGCCCATTTTGACAAATGTCATACTTAAAGGTGTTTGGTGTGGCTTTTTTTTTTTTCTTTAGTGCTTGAATGAACTTAACAAAATTAGTTTTCTTAGTCTCTTAGTCTCTCTTTTATGTCTGTCCTTCTGACTAAAATGTTAGCTCTTTACTAGCAAGAGTTATTTCTGTCTTATTCATTCTGCTGTATCCCCAAGACATAACAAAGTAGTTTGTATCAAGTAGGTGCTAGACAAAAATATTTGTGTATTTGTAGAGGGTAGGGATCAAGATGATTTTCTTTCCATATGAGGGTATATATAAACAAGCTATGAATATATTTCTTCTCTTGACCCTAATGCCATCTGTTTCCAGTAATATTATGAAAATCAAAACATTTTGTGATATAATTTCAGGTGACCAACCCAATATCTTCCTTCTCATTACAATAGTGTTTTCAAAAAAAAAAGAGGAAACTCTTTTCTTTGGTGAAAAAAAGCTACTAGCACAGTGCTTAGCAGCAATAGCAGCAGCAGTAGAAATAATTATAATATCTACCATCTATTAAATATCTGCTATCATACATCAGTCATTTAATACCTATAAGGTGCCATATTAAATGCACTATCAGTAGTCTTCACAATGCTGTGAAGTAGGAAATTTTATCTCATTTTATAGTTGAAGAGGTTCAGAGAGCTTAGGATATTTTTCTACAGTCATACATCCAGCAGTAGTAGATTTGGGTTTCAAATTCAGATCTGCATAAAGCCACAGTTCACATCATTTCAGTATACACATTGCCTCCTTCAGAGCTGATAAATGAAAATGTATACAATTGATTCCTACAAGCATGTTTTTCACCATTTCAGCTGATAATAAATGTGATCATTATGTTAAAACTTATCTATTTTTAAATACAAACTTATCTATTTTTCAAACATGTCTGTTAAACAATGAACTTCTAATCCTCCCTTTAAAAATATGTTACTACTTAAATGCTTTACACACAAGATTCTTGTATTTCAAGGCAAGCTTTTTAATGTTTATGTGGAATTTTAATGAAATAGAGAAGCAAAGGTGCCCTGTTGTTTGTTTAATCTGTTTGTCAAAGTAGATCATATTCATCACTGCTAGGAAAATCTTACCTGGTTACATCGTTTATAGAATTTTGAAAAAAATGTTTATTTTTCCCCTCTTCTCTCCTACCTCCAGTCATTTATTTAAAACTAATGCTAATTTCACTTTTTAAAAATACCACCAACATTGGGAACCATGATTATAATTTCACTCATGTATTTCTATCAGCTATTTGACAGTAAATGCCTGAAAAAAACTGATCCCCACAACAAATCCATCAGCTGGAATCAAGGCAATGCATTGTGTGATTTATTTTAGAGGTAGGGAAACTAAAATCTCAGGGTCACACAATGAGCTATAAGGGGAGTCCATATGCAACGTATCAATTAGTATACAATTAATTCTTCATCTCTTTGTCTATGGCAGTTTTGCTGTCCAATAACATTGCATTCACATACCCACATGATATAAGCATTGGCCCGAGACTCAGAAAGCTCCAGAATGGTTTGACCTTTATTTGATGACCTAAAATAACTGTCCTCATTTCCAAAACTGCGCCATCCCAAAATGCTTTTCTTTTATCTTGCAGCTCTGAACACATATTTCAAAATAAATGCAATTAAATGAAAATATCAAAAATTCACTCACAGTATTCTTTATAAAGAATTATAAATTAGATACTCACTTTGGTATAATTTAGCATTGTGATTTAATACTGACTCAGAATTAGATCAATAATTTGGATCATGAAGTTAATGCCTGTGATGCAATTTCCTAAATTGTGAATTTCTGGCTTATATGTAATCTTGAAAAGACAAAAATTTATATGCAAAAAGCTAAGTAATGCTATGTAAAATGTTCCCACGTTTCTACCACCCCTCAAAGTAGAAGTTGATGCAGAAAATCGATAAGGCAAAGAAATTCAGTGAATCACAAAGACTCCAGTCTCTAATTTGAAAAAAAAAAAAAACAAAAACAAAGTGGGGAGTGGTATTTTGTCACTTTATTGCTCACTAAAATTTGTTTTTAAACATTAAATTTTGAAAGGCACTCCAGATATTTCTCAGGTTTCTAAAAATGCATAAAGCAGAAACAATGGTTATTATGAAGTGAAAGTTTCCATTTCAAATCATTAAATATTACTTCATCTCTAAAGAGGCTACCAGGTCGATCATGCTTAAAAAGTTTAGACCATGTTATTTTACTTCACAGAAGCCATCAGGTCTTCAATGAACTGATTCCAAACTACTTTGTCCAGCCACAGTTCTCAGTATGTTTTACAATGTACCCTACATTCCTCTCATACAGCTTGCCCACACCCCCAATCTCTTTCTCCCGAGTTCCCTTCAGGAGTCAAAGCTCAGCTCAAATGCCACTTTCTTCATGAGGCATTCCCTAATTCACTCAATCAACTTAGTCGTTTCCCCACATCACGAAACATATTACTTTCCCATTCCTTAAGAATCTGTTTTCTTTTGCCTCAATTATGGTTTTTTCCTCTTTCTCAATTACAAGTACCTTGAGATCAGAGATAATTTTTAGCTAGCCATCTGTCCCCTCTAGTACCTAGCACTATGCCTATAATTTAAAAGCTATGAATTCCCTAAACTCTGAAATGCTATGAAAAGATTTAACATAGTTGAATTATTTTCAGACAGTTTTTGAATTTACATTATATTTAACACTGAGAAGTAATGTAAAAGAACTGCTCCTTGTGTCAACACATCAAATCAACTCATCATCTCAGTCTATTAGTGCTACTACAACAAAATGGGAAGTCCAAGATTAAGGCACTGGCAGGTTTGGTATCTGGTGAGGGCCCAGCCTCTCTATTTCCAAGACGGTGTCCTGTTGCTGTAGCCTCTGGAGCTACAGCAACAGGAGCGGATGAAGCTGTGTCCTCCCATAGTGGAAGAGTTGGAAGGGAAAGAACCCGCTTTCTCAAGCCCTTTTATAAGGGCCTTAATCCCATCCATGAAGCCTTTGCCCTCATGATAATCACCTTTCAAAGGCCCCACTTCTTAATACTATCACATTGGCAATTAAGTTTCAACATATGAATTTTGGACCATACCACTGATATTTACCAAAGACATAATCACTGTGCCTGTTCAGTATCACATTCTGGAGAAAGAGATACAAAGAAATGGCACAATGGCTCCGATACTCAAAGGACACTCGGTAAGTATCTCATATGTGGCTCAGATGAATACAACAGGGTCTTAGAGGAGGAAGAGACACCTTACACTTAGAGTGGTCTAAGAAAGCTATATAGAACAGTGAAGTTTGATTTGGACCCTGGAGAATTTAATTTCCTAACTACAGTAAACACTACCCAAGTAGAAATAACCATGTGAGCAAAGGTATGGAGGCAGACATGTTCAAGAGAAACAAACAGACAAGTTTTGCAAACTAAGGAAAAGAAATTGGGTTGGACCAAGCTATAAAAACACCTGCAGACAGAGTTAATCTTGTGACATTGGTTAGTATCTAAAACCAAGGTCACTAGGTGAGTAAATTACGTGGGCATGAGAGGAAACCAGGTCAAGGCAAGAAAAGAGTCAAAACTTGAAATGTAGGAAGAGTTGAGCGATCAAAAATTTTAATATCCTTGGCTCATTCATTCTGGTTGGAATGGCTGAACAATTCAAAGCAAGCTGCTTTCTAGACCAGCAGATTTTTCATACTTAATGAACAGGGAAAATGAAAACTTCCTCCCCTCGTGTCTAATGTCTAGAGCATAGTAAATGCTCAATAAATGCAATGAAAGGAATAAAAGAAAGATGAAAAGGAGTAAAAGAGGAAAGGAGGAAGGAAGGGAAGCAGAGAGGGCAATAGAGCTCTGAATAGTAGCAACTTAAAAGGCTCCTTCTCAGAAAACTAGATACTGTGAAAGACCCTAAAAACTGAAATAACAATGATAATATTTATTACTGTGTGCCAGGTACCGCTATATGCACTGTATATTTATTAATTCATTTAATCTTCACAACTCAAGCAGTAGGTATAATTATCACCCCAAATTTATTGACACAAAAACTGAGAATCAGAGAGACAGCAAGATACACGCAGGCAGTAAGCAGTGGAACTGGAATTTTACCACAGACTATTTGACTTCAGATCTTGCACTTATGATCCTAAAAAAATATGTCATGGTTTTTCTCAGTCTTTGGAGAATGTATCTAACTATGGCTGAATATATGAAACCATGGCTTCATAATGAGTCTAGTGAGTTTCACTGAGTCACCCAGTTGGAAGCCTGGATTGGTATACTAAATAGTGACTCAACTCACTACTTTTTTATAGAGTGATGGTAACAATAAGTCTCATCTGTAAAACATAAATAAAAGTAACATACTTTCCTTTGCCTACTCCAAATGAATAGTGAGGGTTGATCATATTTTAAAATAACAACTGTGCCCTATGTTTATATATCACATGATATTATTACCAATTTAATATTACAAAATGTTGCCCATCACTATAAAATGATCTCCAAATCCAAGTGTGTTACATTAGCACTGTATATAACAATATTCATGTGCCAAATTAATTGTACTAAAAGTAACCATGGCACATTTGATTACCAAGGCAATCTGCTTGGACTTGAAAAGGGGCAATCCAAGAAAACACTAATCTGTATTTTTTTATATATACATGTATGTTTTATATATGTTATATATAGGGCATATATGTGTATGTATGTGTGTATATATAATATGTATATCTCTGTGTGTATATATATAAAACTTTAAATAAATAAAACAGACCAAGTGACTTTTTACTCGGATACATCTTTCAGCATTCCTGAATGAGAAATGTTTGCCTACAAAGGCCACAAATCTTACGCGATCCTACAATCCCAATTTGGTAGCAAAAACACTGAATTTAGCTTGTTTCTTCACAAAAATAAAAGACAGTCAACCTAGTGGGCTAAAAACAAATTGTTTCATCTGATATACAGAAAATTGTTTTATAGTCATACAGCTTGTATCTGGCATTTCAAATGATATTCAGAAGCTAATTTATCACAAATACTGACAGAAGGCAAGCTTCAACATGAGGCAGATATAAACTAATTCATTTAAAAGGGTGAAAAGACCTTCTACGCAAAATTCTTATCATAAAGCACAAAGGCTAGAACTTGATAGCATGACACAATGCACATTTAATAATAAATTAAGGTATCTTATAGGACATTTGAAATTAAATAAACAAAAAGGAGAAAAATGAAGGCTTAGCTTTCTCTGCACAAACTAAATGTGGAGAACCAAGAATAAGGATAAATTAATCCATTTAGAAATCTTCTATAAAAGATTCCTCTAAAAAGGGAAAAATTGTACATATCCATATTCTCTGGGAATAAAAAAATAAAATCAAGTAATGTGTTCCAAAAGCCTATATTATAACCTGAGTATATTCCAAGATATGAGAATTGAAATATGTGTGCAGAAAATTATGGATTCCCTGCACCAGTAAAGAAAAATTTTCAGATGTCATAGAATCATAGGGCTGATAAAACATTATTATCTAATATTTGAGTTCCCCCCTCAATATAATCAACAAGTGATCTTGTGTTCTCTAGTTGAATACATCTAGTGATGAGGAACTCACTACTTCTGAGGCTGCGTGCTCCATTTTGAGAAAAGGTGTTTTTCTGTATTATCCACTCCCTGGCTCTAGTTTTGCCCTCTTGTGACACACAGAGTAAACCTAATTCTTCTATATGAAAGCCCTCCAGGTAATTTCAAACAGCTATTGTCTCCTCCCTGAATTCTCTCTTCTCCAGCCTAAATTTCTGTGATGCCTTCACCCATTCCTAGTGGCATGTTCAAGTTTCTTCCCTCCTCCTTTCCCCGTTAGCCACACTTCTCTTAAATGCAAAACTACAGGGATATAGTCAGACCACAATAGAACTCATGAAAATCTGACACTCCATACTTTAACGAGTAGAGTATTTAAAAGTTTTATTGTCAGAGTTATTAGACAACTAACATATACATACTGCAACTGTAAAGATCCTGTTACTAAAGCAATATATGCTAACATTGCTGCTACGATGCAATATATAATAATACTTTTTTTAAAACTATCTTCAGAGTCAGTTTACAAGTATAGAAAAAAAATTAGACTCGTTGTCTCATAGTCACAATGTTTGATTGTGGTACCTGTTATTATATTATTATTTTGAAACAATAAGAATTATTTTACTCTATTTAACTACCTTATTTGATATGTTTTGTTCTGGATAATTTCTAGTTCTTTTGAAAACCTAAATCCAGCCTCAAAGCACACAAATCTGCTACCACAGTCAAAACAGTATGTCATAGAACCTGAAGACAAATCCAAAAGAAGAAAAGCAAAAATAGTTTGAATGATGGCAGTATTACTTGAGTGTGTGTATATATACATATACACACACATATGCACATATATATTCAATATATAAATATATTTTTTCAAAGTAAATTATACAATTCATTGTGATAGGTACGTTTTGATCAACATTTAGAAACCCTCAACGTTAGCTAATGGCTATAACTTACACTGGACATTTAGCTGACATGTGAAGTAGTGATGTCACTCATGTTCTACTCCACCTGCACAATGTCAAATCAATGCTTACTTCTTGTTGCTGAATCATAAATGATTAGGTGTTTGTATCCTGGGTAACCTCCTTCATAGGTTGTCATACTTTATTGTAATCATTAACTAATTTGTTTTCCCTATTAGAGTCTAAGCTCCTTGAGGCCAGAGATGATGGTTTTCCTCTCTGTCTTACCAGCTCGTAAAACAGAACCTGGAACACAGTAATAATATTTGCTATTTATAATATTGGCTAAAATAACATCATAAAATTAGAGAATTTATCCATATCTCTTCTCCTTCCACCATTTTTCAGTAGAATGAAGAAAATGGGAGGAAAGTAGTTCCTAACACCCAGATGTTACCTTAAGACAGCATGCTTAAAATGCTCAGATTGATTATATCCCCCAGTATAATGGCAAATGAAATGCTTCACATTGATGTGAACATAGAAACTACATTTATCCATACAATATCAATAACAATTAACAATATCATTACGAATACTCTTTCCAACTTCAACAGTTCAAAAGTCCATTTTTTAATGTAAGAAACATTTATAATGCATATATTAAAACTAAAACAGACTTTGTAAACCAAACCAATAGTGTCAAAGTAACCAAGTCTATTTATAGAATATAACTCATAAGCAGTGAGTTTTACTATTAAATGGTTCATTGCATTTTAAAAACATTAGCATGAATAGAAATATATTTACATAAATTACATTGTTTCAAGCTATTATTAACTTGAACATACATTTCAATAGATTGCTGGAAAGAATTAAAGTATGTTTAAGTGAGTATACGGCAACTCTTTAAGAACACCTTCCTTATTAAATGTTTCATATTCTTTATTATTTGTTATCTGAGAAATACTAGCTCATGAATTATTCATATCAGCCAGCTCTGTTACATCAGGTGTCAGATTAATCTTGGTGGTAGAAACTGCTGAGTTTTACATGAAGTATTCATTAAACTTGGTGAACTCATTAAAGTATGTTAATTAGGTAGTAGACAAAGGAACTTGGTATTTGGTAGAGATTGGGCACTGTTAATACCTTGTTTTGTGCTAATACCTTGGCTGCAGTTTTTTTCTCCTTAATGAGCACAGGGAAAAGCTGATTATTCCAAATGCAGAAAAAAAATCACATGTGTTACGTGTTGGAAAAATTGCCCCAGGTGACAAAAGGAAACACATACCAAAGGAACTGGCATTCTAACAAAGAGTATCATTTCAAAGCTCTAAAATTTTCTTTCGTACAATATTCTATCATGAGAAAACTATAGGTTAATTTTGATATTATGAAAAATATTTCATTGTTAGCGATTACTGTTTGACTAATAACAGCTTTTTTTTTTATCTCAATTCAGATTGGCCCCTATCACAAAGATATGATGCCTGTCCTTGTGTTATTATTTGGGGGTTTTTAACACTAAAAATTTAAATACCTGAAAGCATACAAATTCATTTGTAGGTAAAGCAAAAAAATCACAAATAGTCTCATTTCTATAAAATAGTTTCCTTTTAAATGACAGCTTTTCAAAGACTATGTTAAGAGTTTTTCACAAAAAGACTTCAATTTGAACATAAAAAGAGCACAGATTTGCATGCTCATGACACAACTATACTGAAAAGATGGTCGCTGGGCTCTTTTTAGTATTCTCTACCTATCTTAAATATTACCTTTTAAACTATGCAAGTCAATATCTATGGTTCAGTGTTATATGTGAAAGTTTGCTTGTGCAAAATCCTTAATTGTTACGCTAAAATAGAGTTTATTCTTAAAAATAAAAATAACTGTTTTTTCCCATCTGTCAAATATCTTAAGATTTGGCCATTTTTTGAGAATTAAGTGGTCCAAAGTATCTACTACTATGTATTCAGCCCTTAATTGAAATCTCAGAATTCAACCAATATGCAAGTACGGTTTTTTCAACAGGACTTCACCTATCTTGTTTTTTCCTATTTCCTCTTCTTTTTCTAAAAATAATTTCAACTTCACACAGAATTTACCTATATAAACAAAATAATTCCACTAAGATTAGAACATAAGTGTCATATTCAGTTAGTGATCCAGAGCACCATAGCTGGCTCCATTCAAAGTATGACTATCCATGCCAGAGGCAAGGCTAAAATATTAATCTTCTATCTTTATCATCATTACACTTCACAGCCTCTCAGATATAGGGCCCTGAAACTCAAAGGAATTTAATAAAATAAAATAACCTCTTTTGAAAAGTTAAGTGCATGATTTAATTATTTCACTTATCAAAATGTACTCATTCTAAGGATTCACCTTAGTACATTTATCAAAAGCTGCTACTTTTTTGGACTGAACGTGTCTTTCATGGGATGGTTCCAGTTACACTGCTGCAATTCTGCTTACAGAAATACATTCTTTGATCTCTGAAATAATTTGCACATTAAATGTCATACAAGATTTTTTAGGAATGTATTTCAAATTTTAATTGTAGCATATTCATTAAATGAAATAAAAATATTAAATAGAATTTTTGGCTTTGCCTCTGCTTCTCAAATTGTTTCTTGAAGTTTCAAAACTCATGCAAAAACATCCTCACTAAGAAAACCATGGATATATATAAATAAAACATATGAAATGCAGGTAAGCTAAAGCAGTTAACTTTGCTCATAAAAGAAACTATGGTACTGTGTAAATCTCTAACATTATATCTACTCAACACCCTAAAAAATTAGAATGACCAAGGAAAGAAAAAAATTCCCACTAAACTTAGACAATAAGTCAATATTTCCCATAAATATATTTTATTCTTTTTAAAATTTTAATGTTGTATTCACAGCACTTTTTTAAAAGAGCAATATTATAGGAAAAGTCTGTTTTCAAATATGAACTACACATCTAAGTGATCTAATTAGGTCTAGGAATGGATACCAGAGCCTCTAAATATACTAGAAAAAGTGTATTTACAAAAAAACCACTGTAATGGAATCCTTAATAGTTCTTTCATGTGTCATTATTGCTGGTTACAAATTCTAAAAATCCTTTCCTGTTGGTTCATTCATTAGATATCAAATACTCAATTTTACCTTGTATGAACATTCTACAGTTTATCAAGGTTTAAGCACAAATGCCGTTCTAATTATTTGCTAGCCCAAGAGACTTTTAGTTATGAGTTCAATGATAGCACTGCACAAAAGGTTCAATTATTCTGTTCATTGCTTCACATTAACTTTTGTGACACAGTCATAGAGATAACCAAAACTATCATTCGTTCATTCATTTTATTAAGTAAACATTATTACATGCAAGATCAAAAAATAAGATTCAGAGTTAGTATCCCAGAACTTCTTGTTTCTAGTTTTTCTATGTCCAGTTGACCCCATTCACTATTAAAAATATTTCCTAAATAAAGCCTAACATTTCACTACTGTGAATCTAAAGCAAATCTGAGAAATGTTCCTCAAGATCATGTTCCTTTTGCCTCAGACAATTTCTTGGCAGGTACAAAATAAATGTTATAAGTATCTATTAACAAAAAATGTATACAATTATGAAACATACAGACTCCACAATTCTACATAAATATCAAGGTCTCTCACCAAACAAGCAGCTGTTAAAAAAAATCATAGTGTAATATAGCAATAATTTGACAAAATTATATTATTTTATCAACATCTCTGGGAACAAACTGAAACAAAAATAATGTAGAGATAATGCAAATTTTTATAACTATTCCAACTGTGTAATACTCCAGCACACAGAAAATATAATCGTATGTTCAAAGAGAGTGTCCAGCATCCCCTCGCATAGTCCCATCCTCCCACCTCCATTAACTAACTAGTTTTATAATTTATATTTTCCTTCCCTTGTTTCTTCTTTCTCTCATTAATAAAAAATAAGTCTAGATTCAATTACGTTAAAAGGGAGTTTTAGATATTTCAATCTGAGGGGTGTAATATTTGTAAGATCATACCCACAACTTAACATATGCCCTTCAAAAGGTAAAGTGAGAACTCAGAAAGAAAAAAAACATAGTGGGTAATAGTCACTTAAAATAATTCTGTACGGAAAATGGAAATCTATTATAAAAGACGAGTAAGTGTAAACAAAATAAACTAAGGCAAAACTTCTCATTCTTCAGGTTTCATTTTTTGTATTTGTTTGGTATTCTTATTTCTCTTAAATTGTTTTGATAAGTGGCTGTTTTCTTCTGAAAAACTTGGTTCCAGTATTTTTTAAATTGTTTAAGTCCCTTCAGAAATGAAACAGGATATAAATAAACTAGTTGTTATAAAGAGATTTCTTAGAAATCATCTAAAAGGAAAGTGAGGTACTGTGAGCAGTAGCATAATTACTGTAGTCCCCCATCTAATTTACAAGAGCAAATTACCACATTACCTAATAGGGACTCCATCAGGACACATAGCTGAGCAGGTGGGACCTCACACACTACCAAAACTTCTAGGTTCACATCTATTTTTCCTCTCAATTGAAGGTAAACAGGAACATGTTGGCAACCTAAAAATTATCCTCACCAACCAGTTACTATTTCATTAATTCCACTTCAAAACACAATATACATTTCCAAGAAGCTTTATTTAGGACATACAGAGATAGCAATGGTTTGTCAGCTTAGAGACCAATATATTCGCTGGCTCAGTTTCTGTGTAAAAAAAACAAAACAAAACAAAAAACCTCTGGAAGGAATATGAATGTATTTAGGCCTACAGTTAAACTTTTAAGCATCGTCTGCACATGACTTTGTAAGATCCTGCTGCGGGCAAGGCCGAAATGTAGTGGTTTCAATTTCAAATATATAGGCATTCACATGACTAGCAAATCATACAGAAATCTGATTAACCATGGGTCAAGATGCCTGAAGGGCATGAAACCTTAAGAACTCTAGAAGAAGATGTAGGGAACACTCTTTCAGACATCGGCCTAGGAAAAGAATTTTTGAAGAAGACCCCCAAAGCAATCACTTCAGCAACAAAAATAAATAAATGGGATCTGATCAAATTAAAAAGCTTTCGCACAGCCAAGGAAACTATCGTTAAAGTGAATAGACAGCCTACAGAAAGGGAGAAAATATTTGCTCTCTACACATCCAATAAAGGGCCGATAACAAGAATCTATTTAGAACTTAAAAAAATCAACAAGAAAAAATCAAACAACCCCATCAGTAAATGGGCAATGGAAATGAACAGAAACTTTTCAAAAGAAGACAGAATAATGGCTAGCAAACATAAAAAAATTCTCAACATCTCTAATCATTAGAGAAATGCAAATCAAAACCATAATAAGATACCACCTAACCCCAGTGAGATTGGCCTCTCTCAAAAAATCCCAAAACAACAAATGCTGGCAAGGATGTGGAGAGACAGGAACACTCTTACGCTGCTGGTGGGACTGCAAATTAGCGCAACCTTTGTGGAAAAGAATTTGGAAATTCCTCAAAGAGCTAAAAATAGAATTACCATTTGATCCAGCAATAGCATTATTAGGCATCTACCCAGAAGAGCATAAGACATTCTGTAATAAAGACATCTGCACCCGAATGTTTATGTTAGCACAATTCACTATTGCTAGGTGGTGGAAACAACCCAAGTGCCCGTCAATTCATGAGTGGATTATTAAAATTTGGTATATGTATACAATGGAATACTACTCAATTTTAATAAACGACAGTGAGCTAACACCGCTTGTATTATCCTGGATTGAGCTTCAGCCCATTATTCGAAGTGAGGTGACACAAGATCGGAAGAATGGGCTCCACATGTACTGGCCATCAAATTGGTACTGACTGATTAACACTACTGTGCTCAAATGGTGGTGGTGTTCACCAGGGATTTGGGGGTTTGGGGGGTAGACCCACATCTGAGGGATGCGGTGAACATTGTGGAGGGGAGGAGCACACCACTAACCCATGCTAGGGAGAGGTAAGTTACCAAATGTAACCAAAAAAAAAAAATGCTGAGTAAAGAAATTAGAGACAAAATTCCCATATTATATAATTCCACTCATAGGAAAGGTCTAGAAAAGGCAAATCTATAGAAACAGGGAGCAGATTAGTGGGTCCCTGTAATTGGGGATGGGAATTAGGGGTCTCAATAGAGGGAATGGAATGCTCTTAAACTGATTTGTGTGAATAGCTGTACAACTTGGTAAATTTACTAATAATCATTTAATTGTACACTTAAATGGATTAATTACATGGTATGCAAATTATACTTCAATAAAGTTGTTTTAAAAAAGTAAAAAGAATCACTTAATAATGATAAAAGTTTATCAAGTGATTATAATAATGATAAACATTTATACATCTAATAACAGAGCTACAAAATATACAATGAAAGTAATACAAATTCCAGTATACACCTTTCAATAATTGGTGAAACAATTAGACAGCAGACCATTTAGTATACAAAAACTGAACAGTACAGGCAACTGATCTGCCCTGATTGACAATTATAGAACACTGACCAATGACACCAGAGTACACATTCTTTTCAAATGTACATGAAATGTTGCAGAGACTGACCATGTTCTGGATAAAACAATACTCAATAAACAAATTGATCCAAATAATATGAAGTATGTTCTCTGTTCAAATGGAATTAGATTATAAATCAATTATATAACTATATGTAGAAAAAATTTTTGTAGAAAAATATTTGGAAGTTAATTAGTTATTAGTTATTAATTAGTTATTAGTTATTTGGAAGTTAACAATTCAAATAAACCATAGTTCAAAGAAGAAATTAAAAGGGAAATTTGAAGTTTTTAAATGATAAGAATTGAAAACACTACACATCAAAATTTGTAATATGTCACTACTCAGAGAGAAATTCAAAGTACAATATCTGTGTATATAAAAGAAGAAAGTTCTCAAATAACTAACCTCTATTTTTACGTTAATAGAAAAAAAGTACAGCAAAAAAATTGAAGGAAGCAGAAGAAATAATAAACAATAGAAATCAATAAAATAGAAAAAAGCAATTGAGAAAATCAATAAATAACAAATAGTTCATTGAAAAATATAAATGCAATTGATAAACCTCTCATCAGGTTGATCAAGAAAAAAACAAAAACATGAGAAAAAACAGAAATCAGCAATATTGGGATTGAAAGAGTTGACATGTTCGTTAATTCTATAGATACTGAAAGGATAATAAGGTCTAAGGGCATGTTGTAAGCAACCTAATGCCAAATTAGGCAAAATGGTCAAAGTGCTTAAAATACGGAAAGTACCAAAGTGCATTTTAAAAGAACTACAGAGAGCACATCCACTGTAGTAAAATAAGGACTCATAAAATTCTTTTTCTCCATGGCAGCAATGACAGCACTAAGGAAAAATGTCAAAATAAACTTTTTCAAAATTCTGGAAATTAACCAAAGGCTTGCAACAATCTGACAAGCATATATTAAAGAAAATTGTTGAATTAATTGAATAATTGTAAGTCTGATTAATGCTAAATAAGAACCTTTATTAGACAAAATTTTGCTTCATGCTTATCAGTATGAGTACTAATAATATTCCGTTGTAACGAAATCCAGAATGTATTTTATAAGCAGATATTATAGGGAAGATCTTGAGCTAAGCACTGACAGCAAGAACAAAGAATAAATACTCACCAACAGCGTGTATGTTTCAATGGACCACAAATAGTAGAAATTTTGTAATTCCAGTACAAAAAAGGAGACTGATTCTAAGGTTACTGAAAGCTTCATTAATAGGTGACATTTGAAACAGACTATGAGAGCTATAAAACATTCTCGTGACTTAAACATGAAGAATTAGAGGGAGGAAGGAGGAACTATTTTAAAACTGAGAAAATGTCATAAGCAAATCAAAAAGATTAGATTATTTTCAATGTTTTATTGAATAAGCGAGCTGGAGTTATATTTCTTGCCTTAAAAATAAGTATTGAACAATACAATACACATACTAGGTACTATGCTGGTCATTTGGGAATATTCTAAAGAATGAATCACAATCCTTGTTGTTCAAGGTGCTTACCATCTACATAAACAAATAGGCAGATCATTACAATACGGTATGACAAATGCTATTACATGGGTATATTCAGGAACTCTCATGGTACACGTCCAAATATTTTCTCCAGCGTGAGTGTGAAAGTGGGAATGAGTATGTGAGAGGAAGATTCAGAGATTACTTCTGTAAGGAGGTAACACCTAAAGTGAGTCCGAAATGGCAAGTGGAGATTAGGTAGGTGCCTGCCCGAGGTTGTGAATACACAATAGAGCATGAAGAAAGGAAGGAGTTACTAGCAGTTAAGAAAGTCTGGCTCTGAATTCAACAGGTGTGGTGACTGTGGTGAGCCCTCGGGCTGCTGAGTACTGCGGTTGAATCACTTGGGGCCTTTTTTTGAGCAATACGGAAAAATATGTCTTCTTCCCCAAGATCACAGGGTACCGTTGAAGAGCTCAGAAGGAGCAAAGTGATGGTCACAACTGTCTTAGAGTTTTCACGCCAGTTATAGGATGGAGAATGAATTAGATGGACAAGGCTGGAGGCAGAGAGGCCATTTAGGAAGCTGCGAATATCTAGATGCTGTAGAATAGTGATCTTTCAAAAGGGCATGGAGGAATCAAGAACAGAAAAGGGATCCCAGAAAAATTAAAGTCTAATTAAAGCTAACATCCAGGATGAGAGAGCAGGAGAAGTTCAAATTGATTCAGGTTCTGCCTTGAGTGAAATTTTAGATGACAGACAGCACCATCTGTGAAAAGTTTTTCATTTATGCTTTCACGTCAACCACAGGATTCTTAGCTCTGAGAAGCTAGAGGGAGGAGTGGACATACTTCTTTCAAGGTAATTGAAATTAGACTCGCTTTCACTTTTCCTTACTACAGCTAAGAAATCCAGGAGTCAAACAATTAATCATAGTTAAACAGATACCATAATTTAGCATAAAGGACCAGGGAGAAGGCTGGTCAACAAGTGGTTAATGAAGCTGCAGGTAACAGCCCTTGCTGCTGCACCTGTGTGGCCCAGAAGAGCTTGGCCATCCGGGAGGCTGGGCTTCCCGGAGGGTGTACCACGGCATGAGTGAGAGGCACCTGATACCTGAATGGGCACTCAACGACTTTCTCCACAACTTCCAACCAGCTTCTTGGTCATGTCAGACATTTAATGTCCTAATTCAGGTTATTTTAATTGTGCATCTTGGATGTCAGGACAAGCACTAGTATAATCATTATTTAATTTGGGGAGGTCTACATGTCTGGAATTCTCTGGCTTATCAAAGGCCAGGCTGGGCTCACCATAGTCAGTCTGGGCAACTCAACTCTTTAGCATTGTATCTTTGGATGTAAGATTAAACCTTAATGTGATGCTCAAATACACACAGGCCAATACAATTATATACAGATAAAAGGGGTGTGGTGCAGCTGGTTCCTTTGCCAAAAGAAGCCCGTTCGACCTGATTGTTTTTTTTTACGCTGCTAAGTGGAGAATGCCAACGTGCATTGGTAGTGAATGCAGGAGGAATTAAAATTGGAATTTAGCTTCAGTCATATTGATTTGTATCACCTGTTGAACAGCCAAGAAATAATCTTTTGAAAATATATACAGATGCTCCTTGACTAACTAGTAGGGGCTACATCATGATAAAATCATCATAAGCCAAAAATATCATAAGGTGAAAATGTACTGAATACCCTGATAAACCCATCATAAAGTCTAAAAGCTGTAAGTCGAACCATCATTAAGTCAGGGACCAGATGTTTATATGTATATATGTGTATATGCGTGTGTATGTATATGTATGTAATCAGAGCTATAGATTGAGGAATGACTGGCATTTTTAAGGTAATTAATGTCATGAGAGTAGCCTTATCCGCAATGAGCGCAGCACATGTGTGATGAACATGGAGGTGACTGGGTAGCTGGGGGAAGCTGTGGGTTATGATCACTTCTGATCTCTTCTGAGAGTCATTAAAATATCTTATGAATTTTACACCATTTTCAGATGCTATAAAATCAAACCAACCGCAAAAACTGTAAGATAATATGTTTTTAAATGATCAGATTATCTAACTTTTTCAAAACTGGTTGAAGTTCAGATTAATTCCAGACAATTTAGAAAAATAACTTCATTTGTTTAATTTGTAGAAATCTTTTTTCAAAACATTTTATTTTATTCTATCAGATACTAGAATATAAACTAACTGGTAATAAATAGTCTTTAAAATAACAGACCAAACAGAATCTTACCTTACAATGACTAATTAAGGACATTCATTTTTATCTAATGATGTAATAATACATATAAAATAATTTATCCACATTTGATTAAAATGTTCTGAAAACCTGAAGTTTTTTTTAGTAAATCCTATTTTTTCTCTATAAAAATTCTAACTTATGTCAAATTACATACACATTTGGAATTTTATTTTACTCATCTTTAACCTGTAGTTTTAGCATTCAAAATTTACATTAAAATGGTATTGCTAGAAGAATATATTATTTAAGTTCATAAATTTGTATACCTCATGGGAAGACTGTATTCAAAAAATCTCTGTGGCAATACTTGCTTCTGAAAGAATGACATATTTAGATTTGGAGAACAAGTTTCAAAATGCAATTCAAACATCAATGAATTTTTTTCAAAAGAAGGTGTTTCAAACATCTTTTTTTGCAAAATCAAACAAGATCTAAGAAAAATCAAAACTCTAAATGTACAGAGTAAGTTGAAGTTGTACTGAGAAGAAATTATTAATCACCATTAGACACAGCTTTTGACAGACAATGTAAAAAATTTTAAACTTTCATTGGATTCTTGTCTGTATGATCAACTTATATTCAAAACATAATTCCAAAGTCATCCATGGTGTTGTCAGAGTGATGTCTGTATACTTTGAAATGTAGGTTATAAAATGAATGTATTATGAATGTCCTTTAGGATTAAATTAGAGGAAAATTTTTTATAAATCTTTTGTGATTTTGGGAGGCAGTGAGAATTTGACATTTTAAGACAATTACTAGAGAGACACTGAAATAAATCATTATAGCCAAAAGCAAATTTGAAAGTTATGTTCTTACCTAAAGAATCCTTGAAACAGAATGCTTCTTAATGCTCATGGAAGTCTATTTTTTGGTGTTGTACGGAAAAGAATACTACTTTTACTGGAAAAACCAACTACAAAAGGTGTGAAAACACATGACTCCTAACTGCAGAGTTTTTCTGTTATACGAAACTCCCAAAGTGCCTAGCCCATTATAAATCAGATTCCTCACTAGTAAGCAGTAGCTAAACCAAAATACTCTTGTGAAGATTAAGTGAGATCACGTTCATGCAACATCAAGTTTTACCTGTCAATAAAAGGAGGCTGCTATGATTTGCAATGATTTTAGAAACCTCTACAAAAGAACTGCTTCAACAAATACTGTTAAATAGAAATATTTCAGCCAAATATTTAATTTAAAATTTTTAGTAGCTACATTTAAAAAGTACAAAAAAATTGAGAAATTAACTTTAACAGTATTGTTCATTTAATTTTGGACAGTACTTCCAAAGTCATTTCAATAAGTAGTTAATATACAAATTATTAACTTGATATTTTACCTTTTTTTTTTTAAAGAGACACTCTCACTCTGTTGCCCAGGCTCGAGTGCAGTGGAATGATCATAGCTCACTGCAGCCTTCCTCCGCACCCAGCCCTCCTGGGCTCAAGTCATCCTCCTGCTTTAGCCTGCCACTTAGCTAGAACTACAGGCATGCACCATCACGCCCAGCTAGTTAAAAAAATATGTAGAGATGTGGTCTCGCTATGTTGCCCAAGCTGGTCTTGACCTCCTGGCCTCAACCTGGCCTCAATCCTCCTGTCTGGACCATCCAGAGTGCTGGGCTAACAGGCATAAACCATCACACCTGGCAATACCTTTTTAAAAAGTTTAATTGTTTTTTTTATTTCAGCATAGTACAGGGATACAAATGTTTAGGTTGCGTATATTGCCCTTGCCCCACCTGAATCAGAGCTTCATGTGTGTCCATCCCCCAGATGGGGCACACTGAACCCATTACGTGTGTATATACCCATCCCCTCCTCCCCCTCCCATCTGCCTGACACCCGATGAATGTTATTACTATATATGCACTTAAGTGTTGATCACCTAATACCAATTTGATGGTGAGTACATGTGGTGCTTGTTTTACCATTCTTGTGATATTTCACTTAGTAGAATGGGCTCCAGCTCTATCCAGAATAATACAAGAGGTGCTATATCACCATTGTTTTCTTGTGGCTGAATAGTACTCCATGGTATACATATACCACATTTTATTAATCCACTCGTGTATTGATGAGCACTGGCGTTGGGGCCACATCTTGGCACTGGGGAAGTGTGCTGCGAGGAACATGGCAGTGCCAAGTGTCTTTTGGCTCCAATGTCTTTGGGTCCTTTGGGTAAATACCCAGTAGTGGGATTGATGGATCAACCTGGATGGAACTGGAGACCATTCTTCTAAGTGAAGTATCTCAGGAATGGAAAAACA
>CAUYRT010054653.1:0-43915 GCA_963574885.1 Lepilemur ruficaudatus | reverse complement strand
GGCTAGAGTGCCATGGCAGCAACCTAGCTCACAGCAACCTCAAACTCCTGGGCTCAAGCGATCCTTCTGTCTCAGCCTCCCAAGTAGCTGGGACTACAGGCATGTGCCACCATGCCGGCTAATTTTTTCTATATATTTTTAGTTGGCCAATTAATTTCTTTCTATTATTAGTAGAGATGGGGTCTCGCTCTTGCTCAGGTTGGTCTCGAACTCCTGACCTTGAGCAATCCGCCCGCCTCGGCCTCCCAGAGTGCTAGGATTACAGGCGCAAAAAGTTAATTTTTAAATTATTGGTATAGGTTCAATGTTTCTACTATTTTATATACCCGAGTCTGCCTAAATGAATGTCCCTACATAATATTTTTTTGTTTTCTTCTGCAAACTTTATCCTTTTTAAAAATGTGCTGTATTCCTGTAGTAAGCATCCACATTAAGGTGTCTGATATTATTTTGATTTTTTCATTTATGAATCTATATTATTCTTTCTAACTTGTCAGTCCCCTTTTGAAACTAACTTGGATAGCAGAATTATCTTAGAACAGATACACAAGATACACACATAAATATCCTGGAATCATGCTGGATCTAAAATATCTTTCTTAACCTTGTAAGCTCCTGGAGCGTAGGTATCTTCAGTTTTGATTTCCTACGGTGTCTTTTAGCTTATTGGTAAAATTTATAAGATATGCAAATTAAGGTGATATAATGAAGTTCTTTAACAGTTACTCTAATTCTACTCAGGTAAATGAATATGGATATATTTTGTATGGAGTAGATGGGTATATTTTGAAATAGATATTTGTGACACTCTTCAGAACTATCATAAATGTCTTATATTGAAGACCCTCTTTTCTACTGCTAACATTTTGTATATTTTCTGGTTTGATGCAGACACAAAAAACATCATCAGTGGTTGAGGGAACCTAGGTATCTCAGGGGATTGGTAATGAGATACAGACCCTTTAACCTCTTGGTCACTAGTTCAAATCTGCCCCAGGTCAAGAGTGACAGAAAGTCATTACTATCTGATGGCTGTTCAATAGGCTATGTGAAACAAATTTGTGATTCAGTACCTAGTGGAGACAAATTCGTGCCAGGGACCTACTCTAGAGTGAGTACAAAATGGTATTTGTGATTTTAGCTTGAAAAGAAAGGAGAAGTCTAATTATTGCTAAGTATTCCTTCTTTCTGTGAGCTGAGCTTCCTTTTGGTGGATTTGTTGATGGAATGGCATGGGAAAACTAGGTTCATGCCTGTGTTGGTTTGTGATTTGGGGCCAAGAGGTACACATCCATAGGCTTCTTTATCTGTCATTGTTGCCAATGAGGTAAAATTCAGCATCACTAACATAACTTTTTTTTTTTTACTAACATAATTTTTAAAAAGTGATTTTAGTCTCAGATGGTGATTAATTTAAGACTGAAAGTTACATCATTCATATCTCCTGTTTCATCAATGCCCTTCTGCATCTATTTTTTAAATGTTTCATTTTTCTTCTTCTTCTTTTTCTTCTTCTTCTTCTTATTATTATTATTATCGTTTGGGACAGAGTCTCACTCTATTGCCCGGGCTAGAATAAGTGCCGTGGTGTCAGCCTAGCTCACAGCAACCTCAAACTCCTGGGCTCAAGCAATCCTTCTGCCTCAGCCTCCCGAGCATCTGGGACTACAGGCATGTGCCACCATGCCCAGCTATTTTTTTCTATATATTTTTAGTTGGCCAATTAATTTCTTTCTATTTAGAGTAGAGATGAGGTCTCGCTCTTGCTCAGGCTGGTTTCGAACTCCTGACCTTGAGCGATCCTCCCGCCTCGGCCTCCAAGAGTGCTAGGATTATAGGCATGAGCCACCACGCCTGACTCATTTTCCTTTTTAATCATAACATTAATTTCATCTACATTTGGACATATGACTGAACATTTAGGGAGGTCTGTTCATTCTTGTTAATCTTTCACTTGAGTAATAACTTACTTAGCAAAAGAACAAACCATTGTAATGACACTTTGAAGACGGGATTCTACATTGAGTACATGCAAAAAGGTCGTTGCTAAAAAGGTTAATTGAATTATATGCATTCATACCAATAAGTTAAATCTTTTACCTTTTGCCATTTTTAGGGTTTGAGATTATATGAAGAGTTCTGTCTTTGGTATCTTTAATGAACAGTTTATTAAAACTTTCTGATTTGGGGCCCTTTGAAAGGAATTATCTTTCTTAAAAAGAGAACAGTATTTATACCTGAAAGATTTATAAGATTGCAGCATTTTCTTAATAATTGCATATTTACTATTTTATTTTATATTAGGGTCCATGATTTTCAAAATGAACCCATAGTGCTAGATTGTAAGAATTTTAAAGCTCTCCCTAATAAGATTTATGATGTGAAAATACAACCTAAAGAGTGGTAGTAACTGTGACTCATTTTAAAGATTCCTGCTCTGAACAAAGATGAACAGTTGCAAAAAATATGACAGGGATTTTAGAAAACAAACTTACAAGAACTTTTATATGTTTGAGTTTCTGTTACTTAGAAGTCCTTCAGTCCCAACTTTGAATAAAAGACACTTGTTATCATTATCATTGCTTAAAATATCACTTTAATTCCACATCTTCAAAGGCATTCTTTTGCCCTGAAATATACCAGTGATTTCTACGATCTTGAAGAACTATGATTTGAGAATTAGAAATTTAAATTGCACAGGCGTAATATTAGAGTATTTCCGTTACCCTTTGCAGGTTTTGAGGCAGCTTATTCGACCTTACAGTCTCACCAGGAAGCTAATGGGAAAGCCTTGCAGCAATCTTCACAGGAAAGTTTCCAAATGTCAAGTGTCATCTTTCCAGCTGTTAGATGAATGGGTAGCCAAGAGGCATTTATTTGGGTGTGCAGCCCCTGTGAAATCTGGGTGAGGCAGGAGAAAAGGCTATAATTTGGTGGTTAGTTTACCAGCATTGGTATAGTTGCAAATCTCCTAGCCAAGCAAAGGATTTCATTTTGTGGTTTAATGATTGACAGCCAACCGCGGTGTTCTTGCATTTAAAGAATAAAAATGCCTGGAAAAAAAGGCATCATCGATATGTCATACTAATTTTTGAATCCTCCACTGCTTCAGATAAAAACAATCTTATCAACAGAGCCGCCTTCTTCTTCTCTAAACCCCTTTCCAACTGAGAAGAGGTAAGGCTTTTGAAATGACAACTGTATTATAAATCTTGAGACTTATTGAAAAAGTGTACTTCAGTTTAAGATATATTGCAAACTCTTTAATTCCTATGTTAAGAGAAAATTGATATAAACCATTGGCCACTGTCAGGTTGAAAAACAATGAATATCAATAAAAAGACAGTTTTAAATCATAATGGATTCAGTTTGAGATAGTGATTGTCTCTAAAAACTAATATTGAAATATGTCATGGCTAAATGCTGTTTCCATGCCAAGTTTTGCCACTTAGGAGCACAGTGTTGAGATGACTTCAGGCCAGTTTCATTGGGAAACTGAGTCTTTAGAGTTAACTAGTATCAGAAATGCATGTGATCTCATTTTTATCCCTTGCAATGCAAGTAGTCAAGTCAAATTTGCTTATTGTCATTGAAAAATGAAGTCCACTTCAGTTACTTATAAATAAGCATACAGTAAACCCTATAGTACTTGCCGTAGAATTTGCCTCTTCAATAGTACATTCAGGTTAATTTGTGATATGTTCCTTAGCTAATATTTTAAAATAATTATTATTCATCAGAGACTTGGCTTTTTTTTCTATTAAAAAATCTGTTTGTGATAATGTCAACATTTTGTGTATGAAGAGGGATTAATTTCTTTATAACATCTATATATGGTAAAAGGAAATCAAGGAAAAATGAGAAATGAGGCTATACCTAATGGAGCTATCAAAACAAAACTATCTAGTTGGTGATAGAGAAAGAAAATACCATGACTAATAAGTAATTTTAATGCCTTTTATTGACTTTGTATAGGATTCTACACTTTTATTAAATGGCAGCATTTGACCTGAGAAGTAATTTAAAATGAAACTGTCTCCATAAAAGCAGAATATTTCCTTACCAACACAGCACTAGATTGCTATTTCAGGCAGAGATTCCTCAATATTAGAATGGGTAGAAAAAATAACTGAAAATCTTATCCATGCCATAAGGAGCCTAACTTTAGTGGAGTATGAAAGAAATTAGCCACTGCAGTGTAACTTGGTCCAAATAGGCTATAAGTGTTCTGGAACCCATGCTGAATGTACAATGCTCTGATGCCTGGAACTGTCTGGGGGCTAATAACAATATCAAGGAAAACAAAACACCCAAAACCTTGAGTTTGCTGGGGAAAATATAAATGCAAAATAACCTAATTGGAAATTTTGACCACAAATGTGTTTCCCTACATTCAGTAATTTAGTAAACTTGAGTCTTAAACAAGTTATAAAGGATAAGGTCAAAAAATATCCAGATGTAAGTGGTGTAATGGAACCCCAAAAGTCAAGAGACCTGGGTTCAATTCCTGAATTAATCACTTATTCATTCTGTCTGGGGACCTTTGGTAAGTGTCGTGTTGCCTTTTTGGTTGTCTTACTGGTGGTTCTGAGACAAAACAGTGTAATCATAGAGGTGGAATTCCCAGCATAAGGACTTACTTTTAAAATTTCCTATATATTATCTTGGACCTTATTATTTTTCTCCATAAAAGGGACAAAATTATAATTTTATGTGATTCTAAAACACAAATAAAATATTTTAAAAAATAAGTAACATTATTTATTGAATGCTTATTATGTATTGATTATTTTTAGGAGCTTAGCATTCACATTATACTCAAAATCACCTCTATATTAACAATTTCCCCATTTTAAAAATTATAAAACTATGCTGAATTTGGTTGAGGTGGATATGTCCATGGAGATCATTTGATGCAACCACTTTATACCTGAGTTAGGAAGCTGAGGAATAGAGTGAGGATGAGTATTGGATTTTCTTGTAATTCATGTCACCAGTTCTCAAAATTTTGCTCATTTCATTTTAGATCACTTTATATATATTGCACAGTCACTATATGCCAGACAAAAATTCCATGGGAAGGTAGCCTTCAAATAGATTTTTATCACTTTTGTTCTCTGTGGTATCCTCAGTACCTAGAACAGTACTTGCCTCATAGTTTGTGGTTGGCCAATGAAATGCCTGTCATGAGTAGGCATTGAAAAAATATGGTTGAAAAATTTGGTATGTTTTGGAAATGTTTTAGATTATGGGCACCTGAATTTTAGGAAACAGATTTGACAAGTTCACTTGGCTCATTAGTGATAGGTACTACCTTAGATTGCTAAAAGATTTGGTACTTAATGGTGGAGTAGAGTTAATATGGACATAGAAAGATGAAAATGAGCATACCGGTGCCTTGTGATTTTTCTCATTTGATCCTCTCAACCATCCTTCACTGTAGAAATTGTTATCCTATTTTAAAGTGACCTCTGAGCAACTACGCTGGTTTTCTCCCTGCACTCCATCTTCACCTTAACCTATTTCAGAGAATTCTCTTTCTAGAAATACAAGGGTTAATAGGTTAACACAAAAGCAAGTATTGGCTGATATGTTGTTGACTTACAATTTTGAGGTTTGTATTCCAGGTCTTAATATTTAACATCACTGCTGTCACCTTTCTTAAATGTCAGCTTCTTTTATTTACGTTCATCGTTCTCACCTTGATCATACCGACTCCTTTGTGTTACATGGATTTGCTGTCAGGCACCACCCTGTGCTGGTCACCAGGCTTTTCTTACTCTCGTCATTGACATCTTGTCAGCAATGTCACCACCTTTGCCTTTAGGCCTGTCAATATTGCAACTGTTACTTCTTTGATTGACACTTTTGAAAATTTGTCAACATGTTATTTATTATTTTGGGGCAATCTCTGTCTAACCTAAAGCCATTTCTTAAAGTTAATTCACTATTTTATTCTTTGAACAGATCTATTGGGTTGTATGAAGTAGAGGGTGTAATAGTCTACATGCTATTATCTTAACAGATGATATAACAGTTATAATTTAAAAGAAACCAATGGATTACTGTAGTTCAGTTGATAAGAAATTTAACCATTCATTCATTTGAACTATGGAGTGAGTATACCAAAAATCTGTTAATATGTGAATTACTTTTCTGGTTACCTATTTCGGATACCTGCTCAAATATTACTTTATTAAACAAGCCTTCAATGGCCATCCAGAGTAGAAACCACCCTTGCCTCCAGGCACACTGCTTCCTAACTCACATAGTCTGCATTCTATTTCTGAGGAAAAGACATTTAAGCACACATACATGTACCTAAAACCATGCACATGTGTACACTCATCTCTCTTTTTGTCTGTCTCCTTCCTTCCCCTACCATTACACTATAATGTAAGATTCATGAGACTAGGAAATGTACTTTGTGAGCTACATCAGAAAGATGGGTGGAATAAGAGGTCCCCAGCACCAGTCCACTCCAGGAATACTGATTTAGCAATTACCCACAGACAAGAATGGAACTTGGATGAGATTATAGCATCCCAATGGAGTACAAGAACTGAGAAAATCTGCATTGTAGAGGGTAAGAGGAAAAGTTTCATTTTCTAAACATTACCCATCCCCCAAGCTGGCACAGGGCTGTGCCAAGAAAGATCACCTCACCCTATGATTTCTTCACTGAGGGAAAGAGAGACCAAGGCAGATATCCAGCTTCCCCAGCATTTGGGGCACTGCCTGAGAGGCCCACTTCTGCCTTACCTCCTAGGGGAATTGGCAAGACTAGACTCCTAGGGACAACCAGGAACAAAGAAAGGGCCAAGAGCTCACAGTGATTGATATACAGACTTTGGCTATAGCCCCACACCCACACTGGTTGCCTTTTCCAACTAGGACACTCACAAGAGGCCTCACCAGAAAAAGGAAACCCCTCAAACAAATCCTCTCAACTGCAGAGCCCAGCCTGGAGCCCCACTCATTCAGGGAAGCTAGTTAGCAGCTGCACCTCACCACAGAGTCAAGCCAGCAGCCCTGCTTGACAATGGAGCCCCACGCCCAGCCAGCCTCATTCAAATATAGAGCCCTCCCAGCTGGGCCCATCCAAACTCACATCAGCAGGAGGATCTTCCAGATTGCAGACCCTGGCAGCAGCCCCACTCACAGATGCTACAAGCTGGCCTTCCCAGAACCCAAGGCTCACTGAGTGGTGAAAAAGATCTTTCCCTGTCAAAGCCAACCCATAAAGATTAAAAGTGGTGACCACTTCCTCAAATGGTTAGACAGCAAAGCAAGCACACAAGGATCACAAACAATCAGGAAAACATGACACTATTAAAGGAAACTAATAAAACTCCAGCAACTGACCCTAAGGAAATGGAGATCTACAAAATTCCTGATAAAGAATTCAGAATAATAATCTTAGAGTAGCTCATGAACTACAAGAGAACACACATAGACTCCTAAGTGATATCAGGAAAAACAATACATGAACAAAATGAAAAATTCAACAAAGAAGCAAACACCATAAAGAACCTCAGAAATCTTAGAGATGAAAAAATACAATGACAATTGAAAAATGCAATACAGAACTTCAAGAGTAGACTCAATCAAGCAGAAGAAAGAATTTGTATATTTGATGATAGGTCATTTGAAATTATCCACTAAAAATAGCAAAATAAAAAAGATGGACAAGAGTGTAGAAAGCCTAGGGGACTTATGGAACACCATCAAGTGAAACAATATATGCATTATGGGCATTTCAGAAGAAGAGAGAGAGAAAATAGCAGAAAGCCCATTTACAGAAATGACAGCTGAAAACTTCCCAAATTTGTGGAAGGAAATAGATATATATAATCATGAAGTTCAAAAGTACCCATATAGGATGAATCCAAAGAGATCTACACTGACAAATTATAATTGAACTGTCAGAAGGCAAAGACAAAGAGAGAATTTTGAAAGGAGTGAGAGAAAAGTGACCTGTCACAAAAGATTAACTCCCATAAGATTATCAGCGGAATTCTCAGAAGAAACTTTTCAAGCCAAAAAAGAGTGGGATAATATATTCACAGTACTGAAAGAAAATGCTGCCAACTATGAATACTATACCTGGAAAAATTCTCCTTCAAAAGTGAAGGAGAGATAAAGTTTTCCCAGATAAACAAATCTGAAAAGCTCATCACCACTAGATCTGCCTTACAAGCAGTGCTAAAGGAAATTCCTCAAATTGAAACAAATAATTGTTAAATGACAGCACAAAACTATATGAAAGTACAAATCTTTCTGGTAAAAGTATATTCAAACATAGACTATTACAATACTGTAAGGGTCATGCGTAAATCACTTTTAACTCTAGTATAAAATCAAAAGACATAGTGTTTAGAATAACTATAACAACAAATATATTAATAAATACATAATATAAAAATAAACTCTGACATCAATAACGGTATGTATGGGCATGTAAAATACAGAGCTTTCTGTGTAATTGAAGTTAATTTGTTATCAGCTTAACGTAAGCTTAAATAACTCTAAGAGGTTTGATTCAAGCCTATGGTAATACAAACACACATACACACAACTTACAATAGATACAAAAAGGAAGCGATAAAGAATCATAGAATATCATTAAAAATCATCAAATCACAAAGAAAGACAGCAAAAGAAGAAGAGAGTAACAAGACAACAACAAAGCACACAGAAAACAACAAAATGGCAATAGTACATCATTACCTGTCAGTAATTACATGTAGATGGATTTAATCCACCAGTCGAAAGACATAGAGTAGCTGACTGGATTACAAATAGAAGACTCAACCATATGCCACCCACAAGACACTTACCTTAAATTTAAAGACACACTTGGGCTAAAAGTGGAGAGATAGTAAAATATATTTCATATGAATAGTAACCAGAAGGGAGCAGGAGTGCTCCCTTTAAGTCAAAACTGTCATAAGAGACAAAGAAAGTCATCACATAATGATAAGGGTCAATTCAACAAGAAGATATAACAAATATAAATATATATGTACCCAAAATGAAAGCTACTAAATATATAAAGCAAACATTGACAGATCTGAAAGATGCGATATGCAGAAATAAGATAATAGTAGGAGACTTCAGTGCCCCACTTTCCAGAGCAGATAGATCATACAGACAACAAATTAATAAGACAATAGTAGATTTCTCATCAGAAATTCCACTATGTTTAGCAGAATAAATACTTGTATCTCAGCAGAACAGCACTATAGATCACATAGACCTAACAGACATATTGAACATTCACCAAATAGCACTAGAATACATATTCTATTCTAGAATGCTCTAGAAGAGATCACATGCTTGCTCACAAAAAATTTTCTTAATCAAATTTAATAAAACTGAAATCATTCTAAGTATCTTTTCCAACAACAATGGAATAAAATCAGAAATTAAGTTAGTAACAAAATAAAATCATGAAAATTCAGAAATGTATGAAAATTAAACAGCACACTCATAAACAACATTGGGTCAAAGAAGAAATTGAAAGGAAAAGTAGAAAATGCCTCAGGATAAACAAGAACAAAAGCACAAAATACCAAAATTTATGCAAAAACTATACTAAGAGGATATTTTATAGTAATAAATGCCTTCATTAAAAAAGAAGAAAGACCTCAAATAACCAACCTTACTTTACATATCACAGAACTAGAAAAAAGAAAAAAAAGCTAAGATCATACTTAACGGAAGAAAGGAAATGATAAAGATAAGAATAAAATAAAATAGAGAATAGAAATATAACAAAAAATCTACAAAGCTAAGAGTTTTTTGAAAAGATAAACAAAATTGACAATTGCTTGGCTAGACTAAGAAAAAAAGGGGGGACTCAAATAAATGAAATCAGTAATGAAGGAGGATACAATACAACCAATCCCACAAAAATAAAACAAGTCTGCTTTGTCAAAAATCAGATGGCAATATGAATATGGTTTTGTATCTGTGTTCTCTGTTCCTATCCATTGGTCTATGTCTCTGCTCTTGTGTCAGTACCATTCTATTTTGGTTACTATAGCCTTGTAGTTTAGCTTGAAGTCTGGTAAATTGATGCCTCCCAACATATTCTTTTTGCTTAAGGGTGCTTTGGCTATACAGGGTCTTCTCTGGTTCCATACAAAGAGTAGAATTATTTTTTCTATATCTGCAAAAAATGATGTTGGTATTTTAACAGGATTGCATTGAATCTGTAGATCACTTTGGGTAGTATAGATATTTTAACAATGTTGATTCTGCCAATCCATGGGCATGGTGTGTTTTTCCATCATTTTTTGTCCTTTGCTATTTCCTTTCTCAGTATTTCTTAGTAAATTCACACCTAATGGGTACAATGCACACTATCTGGGGGATGGGCACACTTATAACTTTGACTCAAACAGTACAAAAACAATTTATGTAACCAAAACATCTGCACCCCCATAATATTCTGAAATAAAAAAAATTGAAAAATAAAACAAAAAAGACCACAAGGAATTATTATGAACAATTATATGCCAACAAATATGACAACTTGGAAGAAATAGATAAATTCCTTAAAAATACAACCTATCAACTGAATCAAGAAGAAAGCCTGAACAGACCAATAACAAATAAGGAATTGAATCAGTAATTAAAAACCTCCCATAAAAGCGAAGTTCAGGACCAGAACGCTTCACAAGTGAATTTTACAAAACTTCCAAATCAGAATTAACATCCTTCCTTCTTAAACTTTTCTCAAAAATAGAAAGAGCGAGCACCTTCATACTAACTTTATAAGGCCAGTATCACCCTGCTAACAAAGCCAAAGACACCACAAGCAAAGGAAATCTCAGGTCAGTATTTCTGATAAATATGGATGCAAAAATTCTCAAAAAAAAATTACCAAATCAAATTCAACAACACATTAAAAAAGATCATACATTATGACCTATAAATGCCCATAAAGTGAGATTTATTCCTGGCATGCAAGAATGTTTCAACTTACACTAATCACTAAATGGGATATACGACATTAACAGAATGGCAGGCAAAAAATATACAATCATTTCAATAGATGCAGAAAAAGAATTTGACAAAATTCAACACCCTTTAGTAATAAAAACACTTGACAAATTAGATATATAAAGAACTTACCTCAATGCAATAAAGGTCATATATGAAAAGCTCACAGCTAACCTCACACTCAACAGTGAAAAATTGAAAGATTTTCTTCTAAGATCTGGAACACGGCAGGTATGCCCACTCTCACCAGCCTTATTCAGCATAATACAGGAAGTGCTAGCCAGAGTAATTAGGCAAGAAGAAGAAATAAGAGAAATAAGAGCCATTCAAATGAGAAAGCAAGAGGAAAAATTAACTGTTTGCAGACGACATGATCTTGTATGTAGAAAATGCTAAAGACTCCACAAAAAACTGTATAACTAATAAACAAATTCAGTAAAGTTGCAGGGTTCAAATGAACATTCAAAAATAAGTTGTGTTTCTATAAACCAACAGTGCACCACCCAAGAAGGAAATTAAGAAAATAATTCCATTTACAATAATTCCAAAAAGAATAAAATACTTAGGAATAAACCTAGCCAAGGAGGTGAAAGACTTTTAAATTGAAAATTATAAACCAGTAATGAAAGAAATTAAAGCAGATATATATGAATAGAAAGACATTTCTTGTTGATGTATCAGAACTAATGTTAAAAATGTCCATCCTACCCATAGAAAGGAACAGATTCAATGCAATTCCTACCAAAATTCTAAAAATGCTTTTTATAGAAATAGAAAAAATAGTCCAGAAATTTATATGAATCCACAAAAGATGCAAATAACCAATGCAATTTTGAGCAAGAAGAACAAAGCTAGCAACATCTTTCTGATTTCAGAATAATTACAAAGCAACAATAATCAAAACGGTATTGTACTGGCATAAAACATACACATAGACCAATGGAACAAAATAGCTCACCTCATATACATTCATGCCATATACAGTCATCTGATCTTCAGTAAAGGTGTCAAGATTACACAATGGGGAAAGAACTGTCTCTTCAGTAAATGATGTTGGGAAAACTGGATATCCACATTCAAAAGATTGGAATTGGACCCTTCTCTTTCAATATAGACAAAAATTAACTCAAAATGAATTAATGAATAAAACCTAAGACCAACAACTGTAAAACTCACAGAGGGAAACCTCATAAAAGCTTCATAACATTGGTTTGGCAATGATTTCATGGATATGACACCAAAAGCACAGTCAATGAAAGCAAAATTAGGTAAGTAGGACTATATCAAACTCAAAACCTTCTGCATAGCAAAGGAAACAATAGAGTGAAAAGGCAGCCTTCAGAATGGTAAAAAATATATATATATATGTATATATATATACAAACTGTATATTTGGCAAGGGATTAATTTCTAAACTACATAAGAAACCCCTTAAATTCAATAGCAAAAATTTAAATAACCTAATTTAAAAATGAGCAAATGATTGGAATAGACGTTTCATAAAAGAAGACATACAAATGGCCAATGGGTATATGAAAGGATGCTCGACATGGCTAATCATCAGGGAAATGCAAATCAAAACCACAATGAGATAGATACTACCTCACAGTTGTTAGGATGATAATTATCAAAAAAACAAAAGATAAGTTTGGTAAAGTTATGGAGAGATTGAAACTCTTTCACACTGTTAGTGGTAATGTAAAATGGTGTAGCTATTAATATTACTACTGTGAAAAACAATATGGATGCTCCTCAAAAAATGTAAAATAGAACTCTTCGTATGATCCAACAATTCCACTTCTGAGTATGTAAGGTCTGTCCAGACAGTATACACCCATTGTTAATAAAACGAGAATAATAATAATATAATATAATATAATAATTTGCACCACATTGACGTAAACTGGCGGCCAAGGAGAGTGGACTGGAATGTGCATGCCTGAACAATGGCGACTGCACAGTACTAGTCAGTGGGGCGCTAGATGCCATTGAGTGAGCATATGTACTGTGTGGCCATCGCATTCAAAATGACTGAGTAGAGCAAATTTGCATCAAATTTTGCTTTAAGCTTGACCATTCCTCCACAGAAACTATTTGGTTGGTTCAGAAGGCTTTTGGGGACGATGCAATGAGTGCAGCACAAATCAAGTGTGGCACAAATGCTTCAGAGATGATCGAGAATCTTAAAAATGATCCACATTATTTTGTTATTAGTTATTTACATATTAGTATAGTGAGAGCAGTATTATTGTAATTGTAAATAACTAATAACAAAATAATGTTTTAGTAAAGCAGTTTTGAACCTTTATAATAATAAAATAGAACAGAATTTTTAAAAAGAAAGAAAATGTACTCTGTTTACTGTTATATTCCTAGTACCTGGACAACATCTGCTATATAACAGGCATTTGACAAATATTGTAGAAAAATTGAGTATACCAAGGAAATATTTTAGATCATGGGACACATGGGGTTTAGGAAGCACTTTTTTACAAGTTTGCTTGGCTCACTGATGTTACTACCTTAGGTTCCTAAAAGAGCTGGTACTTGGCAATGGCATAAGAGTTTACATGAAAATATTGATAGAAAAATGAAAAACTAGCATAACGGGAAGAGAGAATAGCAAGTGCAAACACCCACGGAAAGACAGTTTGGTGGAAGTCACATGTGACTATGATATGTATATTTACAGAGAGTGGCATAGGGAGGATTGAATATATAGACAGGACCAGAACACGAAAATCTTTAACAAAAAGTTAGAATATTAACAAAATCAGATGAGAAACTAATGAAAAGTTTTGATCAAGGACATAACACAATAAATTTGTGTTCCTAAAAGGCTACTCTAGTGCAAAGTAAAGAGTGGATGTAGGAGGCAAGGAAAATAGGGAAACCAGTAATAAATAGTCCTAGTAAGAGATAATAGTGGTGATGAGAATGGAGACAAAAATCATCAGATTCTGGTAGAATAGAAATGGGAATCGAGAGGGAAGTGATATCAAAACTACTACATTAAGCAGATTTTTGGCTTAAGTTGGATGGATAGTAGTGTCGTAAAATAAATGGGGAAAACTAGGGGAGGAATAGCTTTATTTGTTGTTGAAGGGGGAGGGATTGGGGTGATACTACCACAAGTTGCTAAAAAGGTGATGATTGGTGATGGAGACAGAGTTTAGGTAGAGAAAGATCACATGGGTTTGAGTTAGTATCATTTAATCTTCAGACTCCATAGTGCTGACCATTACACCCTAGGACCAGTTAATTTCATTTAATTTTCTAGCCTTATTCTATGCTCAGCTTTCAAGTATTTTATGAGGAATGTTAATATAGTCCTTTGAAGAAATGTATAAAATGGAATCATTATTTTGTCAAAACTTTTCTGTAACCTCATATTTTTCTAAAATTTTCCTCACTAATGAAAATGGAGAAATGAAATCTGATTTTATGTTATACTTGTAATTGCTAGATCTAGTCTTTTCCATTACAGAAGTAGTTATCCAAATTACTGTCTACCATGTAAGGTTTTTTTTTTTTTTCCACAATAGATATTTCTTCAAAGGGCAAAGTAGCTGGAGTTAATTAGTGCATTAATCTAGCCTATGAAGTAATCTAATAGCTACACAATGTTATTTATTCTTTGCCTTAAAATAATCTCAGAATAGATGGTTCTAGAGAAGCTGTACCCCAAGATAGAGTCCACTGTAGTTATGTTACAATGAAACATAAATAAAATGAGTAAGTGAAAGCTGTTTAATGATTTTCGATTGGGTGGAACATAGTGGTGGTGTTTTTCTCTCCTCCTATCAAATATAACAATACCGATAGTTTTGATTTTAGTAGTTCTTTCTTCTTTCTTTCTTTTTTTGAATTTCATTTTAGGAAAGCAAATTAGAAAAAAAATGCAATTGAGATACGTAATTACGATGTGAGTTGCTTTTCCCCAACAACATAGCCATTAGACATGCAGATGTCTGTGCTATAATTCCATGACCTTACCAGGAATAACAGAAGGAACCAGTAGTAAATATTAGTAATTTAATAATAAAATTAGTCAGACTAGCTTATGCTCTATTTTTATTTGTATTATCAAATTAAAGGCATTATGATTGATTATCTTAATGATACTTGAATGGTATATGCTTTTAATTTTTGATAAGGTTTTTCAGTGTGTTTGTGTTCTGTGTGTGTATGTATTCTGTGTGTATGTTCAGTCAAGCCATCATTAGTAACTTTCAGGTTAGTTTCCTGTTTTGAAAAATAATATTAGAAAAATAATGTTTAGAAAAATATTTAGAAAATAATATTAGAAAAATAATGTTTATGTAAGGTGGGCCACTTGATATAATGTAGTAAGTGTAAGCTTTGAATTCAGGTCTTGCTGTACCATTTATTAACTGCTTACCTTTTTACAAGCTGTTTACTTTCTTTGAGCCTAACTTTCCTCATCTTCAATATGAGAATAAGATTAAAAAAGAGAGAATAAGTACAAAACACCTATCGGTGTGGCATAAGTATTACTTGCTAATGGACAAATATCTTACTGATTTTGAGAACAAAATGTGTCATATTTTAACACCAGGACTTGACATTTGGGCAATGTGTTGATGCTTGTCAGAGCTGATACTTTATTAGCAGGTGGGGGTCTCATGTGAGCACATTTTGGGGTACGTGTGCAACCTAAACAATACTTTGTTTTCTTCAACAGGACTTCAGTAGCCACTTAGTTGAATAAAGTAGACATTTAACACAATCTTGGCCAAACCTGAATCTGTTGAGATTTAGTAATTAGGAGGTGAATTCATATTCCTAGAGAAGTTATTCTCAGCCTTGGATACACAGTGCAATCCCTTTGAGGTACTTTTAAGAATATAATGTTTGAGTCCCACCCTGAGGGATTTTGATGTAATTAGAATGGAATATGTCTGGTCTGGACATCAGAATTTTTAAAACTCCTACGTGTTTCTGATATGTAAAGTTGAAAATGACTGGGCTAGACCTATAAAATCATAATCATTCTGGATAAAGAAGTAGAAGCTAGTTGGTGGAGAGAGAAGAACAAAGTAGATGTACATAGAGAAGGAGAGAGAGTGAAGTATCCCATGGCTTTGCTTGAGAATCCTCAGCCCTTCCTGGAGGCCCACCTGCATTCCTGCTTGAGTTTTAGGAGATACTCCTGTATCCTCATGATAACCATCTGAGGCTAGTTTCTGTCACTTGCCACCGAAAGAGTCCATTCTAAGCTGGAAGTCAAAAGTAAGAGAGGGTAGAAAAAATACTTTATTTTAGGCAAGACTCTGGCAAAATTGTGAGATTGGTGAAATATATGTCTTACCCCATGACTGACTTACAGAATGTATATATTTACATAGCAATTTAATTACCCAGAGTAGTTACTTACCATTCCCACTAGATGGCTCTTTGGAGAGCCTTTCTTAAATTCAACAGTCTTCCAGGGGTAAAGAGTTGAATGTTACTACGTTAGAATCATAGAATAATGGACTTTTATATATTTGAGATAAAGTTAATCATTATTTCATCTAAATAATTTCATATAACTGTTTATCACCTTACTGGGAACTGATATGAAAAGGCTAAGTACCCAAGGTCACTAGTCTAATACATTCAATAAATATTTTGAGCATCCTTCTGTAAGTCCTATGCTAGGTGCTGAAATGAAATCAAACAGGAGACATACCTATGTAAGCAAACAAGTACAGAGTCTGATAAGGGAACAACTTTGCTTGTGGGGAACCAAGGAAGTTTCCTAGTGGAGATGACAACAGGACTGAGTCTTGAAAACTTAGTTGGATTTTTCAAAGCATTAAAACCAGGCAGGAAAGAAGATTCTAGGCCAAAAAAAAGTCAAAATATGCATAGATGAATTAATGATATTATTTTATTTGAGGAATTATAAACAGTTCAATAAGCTGAAGCAAAAGATATTGTAAGGGAGTAGTGGGAGATGAGATTAGAAAGGGTGTGGCGGGGGAAGATCCAGATCATAGTTGAGATTATATAATATCTAGGAGTTTATGCTTTATTCTCTGTGTAGTAAAGAACCTTGAAGGCATTTACAGATAGAAATGAATGAACAAGAAATAAGTATAACCCATATAAATTTGGTACCTCTCATAGTCTGTGCTTGATATGGAGTTAACTTTTGGAAATTATAATTGTAAGTGACTAAAATCTTTACTGTCTCTTCCCAAAAATTCTAAGGGTGAAAAAAGCAAACTTTTAAAAAAATAATCTTTAGATATCACTGTCATTTTCAGTTTCTATGTTTTTTAAAAAGCAAAAGGCAAAGACTTCTAAAAAGGAATTATTTTTTGTCTTTACACTCTAAAATTTGGACATTTAGCTTTTCCTTAATCGCAATTTTTCACCATCCTCATCTCAGTTCTTTATGATTTCAGTTTCTTTTGCTTTCGTAGTTTTCTTTCATTTTTTCCATTAAGTGTATTTTGAACAAAGATGTCATGGTGATGTCCAGATTATAAGATACTTCTTGATTTAGAATGGGAAGGGAAAGAAAGGAATGGTGAAAATTTAAGTTCTTATATTTAAACATTTCAACTAGATTAGCAGGTGCCTCAATTTCAGAACATACAGGTAAATAAGATATCCAACAAGGACAACTAGAATGTCAAAAAGCATTATAATTATAACACAAAATAATTATAAAGATAAAAATGTTTATCCTAGAGGAGAAATGGAGATTTAGAAAGCATATGATAGTTCTTTAAAACATATTTGAGAATTGCCATGTGAAAAAGTGATTTTATTTGTCTGTTTATCTACAGAGGACAGAATTGCTTTTAAGAGTATTTTATAGAGTTGCATATTTTTAATTCCAGTGGAGATAATAGTCTGAGTAGGTCAGTGTTGATCACTCTCCTCATAGAGCTTATGATCTATCTGAAGAGAAAATTAACAAGTATGTATTAGCCAAGTATGATCACTACTGAAGTACAAGCATATTTTAAATTGTAAAATAGCAGATGAAAGAGTGAGCTACATCAGAAAAGGCTGTAGATAGTATTAAGCCAGGAGGCATATGCTTGAATGAATCAGTTGAGCTCGGAAGGATTATTAGGAGTTTGATGGCTGACAGAAGTCTTAGACGTGAATTTTAGGCAGGTGAAAATGCATGAGATAATGTATGGAGACATGTAAGAGTGTGATGAACAATGTAGTTCAAATTTCGTGGTTGGTTGGTGGTAGGTTGGTTAGTAGTTTTTTTGTGTTTTTCTGTTTATTAAATTTAGGGACTTTGTTTTATTCATCTCTAGATCATCAAGTTTTTAATAAATACTTGCTGAATAAATAAATGAATGAAAATTACTCTATATGAATGTTAAGAATTGAGTCTAACTAGGTATATTGGGACTACATTATGGAAACAGTCAGAACATGCCATTCAAAGAAATTTTAAATTGTTTTCCTGAAAAATATGGGGAAGTTCAAGCATGTTAATGCTTAAATAACCAAATATTTTCAATATAATTAATAAATTAAAAGAATTTTATTTTTTATGCCCTAGGAGTACCCCAGATAAAATAATTTATCTATAACGACCAGGGAGGACTTCAGAATAAATATTTTTCAGTAGGTGGAAAAGAAAGATCCGGAATGTGAAAGGTGGGGAGGCACAAAGTATTTTTGAGTAGAAATGATTGCAACATTTTATTTTTTAGGGGTAGCTTAAGAGCATTAGCCAACAGGAGAGAAAAAAATATATTTTATTGTTGTTTTGCCACTAATTGAGTAACTTAGAATGTAGTAAGTGCTGCTCATTTAAACTTCTTTGGCCTTAGTTTTCCCTTTGTAAAATAACATTTTTAAAGTAAATATCTCTTTGACTGTTCTAGCTCTCTATCTATTTTAAGTTTTGTGAATAATAGTAAATATATCTGAAAAGGTTGATTTAATACAGTCTGTGGAGGAAACTAACTAGGCCATTTACCTTGATCATCACTTAATGGGTTTTAGATTATCATTGCTTCTTTTAAAAAATTGTTTTAGTATACCTTTAAATGTATTTGTCTTACATAAATTAACTCGTGTTCATTATTGAAAACATGAAAAATACAATAAACAAAAATTTAAAAATTAAAGGCCATCTAAAACTCTTATTCTGAGAGATAATTCTGTTAACATATTGATGTTTATCCATTGTGATAAACACAGACATATAGCAAAATAGATATACATGTATATTTTACTGAAAACTTTGAATTTACTTTTAGTGTTAACTCACTGTTTTTTCACTTAGTATCTGAAAAATACACTTTCATGTCAGTAAATTCTTTTCTTCTGTATCATTTCTCATGCTAGCATAGCATTCCTTTCTACAGTAGAATCATTATGGAACTAATCCCCATTGTTCAATATTCAGGTTATTTTTTTACATCTGTTATTTACTAACACTATTGGATGCCTAGAAAAATAGTATTGTCTGAAATTGAAAATGTGGATAACATATTCTTTAGAAGAGAATACAATGAGATAAACTAATTGAGCTTGAAGAAAGGGCAAACTATCCACACCCAAAGGTCTTGAAGTTTCCTGGAAAGCTGAATTTGAAGATTGCAATTGGAATTTGAGAGATATTAGCCTCGTAGTAAGAGCTGGACTTTGACATACTTGAGTTCCTTGAGCAAGGCTACAGAGGGGGAATAGGCTTTTAAACTTCAGAAAAGAAAGTGTAGATTAGGGCATAGATATACTGTGAGGTTGAACAGACTAGATTGCTATAGCCCCACACTATGGCAAAAAGCCACAAAGACAAAAGCAAAACACAGTATGAACACTGACTATTACAAGTGAGGATTTTAGGTTGTATTATACAAACACATCCATAGCATTTTTGTGATTAACAGAAAATATAAAATTTTAAAAAGCGATACTTCTTATTTGAAGGAATTTTGTGTATGTGTATGTTTATTTATTTATTTTTTTGATTACTGTGTTTCTTTTTTGTTTTGAAGCTTAAGGAAAATATAGTAAAATTTGTTCAAATAATTTCCTTTCTAAGTATTAAGGCAACAATCTTCTTTTTTTTTAATTTCAGAGTATTATGGGGGTACAAATGTTTTGGTTACATAAATTGCTTTTGTGCCATTTAAGTCAAAATTATAAATGTGCTCATCACCAAGATAGCATGCAGTGTACCCATTAGGTGTGAATTTACCTGTCCCTCTCCTCCCCCTCCCACATGCTTGGTTTCTGCTGAGTTTTACTACTATTTGTGCACATGACGTTGATAGATTAGTTCCAGTTTAACAGTGAGTACATGTGGTGTTTATTTTTCCATTCTTGTGATACATCGCTTAGAAGAATGGTGTTCAGTTCCATCCAGGTTGTTACAAAGCATATTAGTTCACCATTTTATTTACGGCTGAGTAGTACTCCATGGTATACATATACCGGGTATTTACCCAAAGGGAAAAAAAAGACATTTTATAAAAAAAGACACTTGCATTCGAATGTTTATAGCAGCACAATTCATAATCGCAAAGATGTAGAAACGATCTTCTTAAGAATTTCATAGCAATGCTTTATTTATTTAAAACTACAGTAAGTTAAGCAATGTAAGTTGAATGACACATGTGTATCTGCCTCCTTGGGCTATTGCCTAATGCCATACATAGCTACAATTATGAAAAAACTAAAATTCATCTGTAAGAGTGAAGAGATTAGATATTTTGGTACACAGCCATAAAAACAGAAGAAAACTTGTAGTGTCATTTATTTCACTGTACAAAATACAAGTACATGGGACCACGTATATTTCCGCTATTGGGATGACAGACAGGTTACCCAATGTTGTTTCTAAGGTTCCACAGATAAGGAAGGTGCTTCTAAATTTTTCGCATTATTAACCAACCCCTGGTGTTAGGAAATTCTTTCTCAGTCTAACCTACAACTTGATTGATTCTATTTAAATTATGCTTACACAGAGCTAAGAAAATACCTCCAGGGTGGATTTTTTTCTACATTCATCCTTGTACGTGCTGACATGGACACATACATATATACACATCTCTAATTACCTACCACTTCCCTATATTACATATTATGGCTTTTGTCTTTGCTAGTAATTGTTTTAATAGTATTGCAATCTTATTTGAAGACAGAAGAAATTATTTTCACAATCACACTGACTGATATTCAGAAATGTGCCTTGAAGCCCAGACCATCTCTGGCAGAAGGTGCTTGCCGTAGCTGAAGCCTCTTTGCGGGTAGAGAGACACATTCGTGTTTCAAATGACAAGTTTGATGCCTTTTTACATATTAAGTGAACTTTGCTTTGCATTATAAGTGGTGAAGGGCCAGAAATAATTTCTATGCAACTCATGGCAATCTTTATCTACACGAGACACACTCCTGTAAAATTAAAGTTCTGCTCAAATAACTTTTCTTTTGAGTGATGATTCACAAGAGAAAGGAGTTTTACTTTTGAATTAACTAGCCCTGTCCATTCAGTAACTGCTTTGGCTGAGAAAATTCATCGTTTTTATATTTTCCAATATTATTTGTCTTTAAGAGATAAACAGAGAGAAAGATGAAAAAAGAGAAAGAGAGAGAGAGAGAAGGAAGGAAAGAGGGAGAGAGGGAGAGAGCGAGGAAGAGACAAGCACTTTAGAAACAAAAGGCCTAATGAGATCTTTAATAACCTCCCCAGACAGAAAGGAAGACAACATTTAGCAAGCACCTATGTGCTAATGCATAAGTGTTTTCATTAAATCATTCTAATAATCCTACAAGATAACATTAGTATAGAAATCATTTAACAGAGGTAAATTTATAGTTTTCAGTGCCAATTGAAGATTTTGACATAAACTGATACCTGTTTGTTTTCTGAAACAAAGTCCCCTAATGCACATGAGTATGTTACCCACTTTCCAAATTATATATCTCCCTGTGGCTTATGATGTCCTACATTTTCCAATATCCCTACGAGATAGGAAATTAGGTAAGCAACATCTCTGCTGTTGTACTGAAATCTATAGAGGACAGGGACATGCTAAGTGGCTTTCCTAAAATCACATAAACAGCAGTGAGATTACTGGAAATTGCATTTAGGCCTCTTGACTTGCTGCTGCCCATATCTCTGAGTACTAAAGACATTTTCATAAATTAAATACAAAGAAGCTAGGTTATGGGACCAGAGAGAGAAATTCTACAATTATTACCTTTTGTGTTTGAATCCTTATGTTTTAAATGAGTTTTTTTTAAATTTAATTGATTTTATTTCTGTTAATACTCTCTATACTATCCTTGAAATTAAATAATTATGAATGATATTATATGAATTTGATTCACTGCTAACTGAATTTTTGCCAGTTTTTGTCATTGTAAACATACTAATGTAACTATATTAATTCAAATGTTACCTTGAAGTGATTTTTGGTAAAATATTATGTGGACAATTTAGATGTGATGCAATAGGAATTATTTGTTTATTTTTTACAGTCACAATATGGAGCTTCAGTTTCTGCCAAGCCTGAGCTACCCCTCTTTTACACTCCTATTGATCTGGTGGACATTAGTGTGAAAATGGCCGGACTGAAGTTTATAAATCCTTTTGGTCTTGCTAGTGCAACTCCAGCTACCAGCACATCAATGATTCGAAGAGCTTTTGAAGCTGGATGGAGTTTTGCTCTGACCAAAACTTTCTCTCTTGATAAGGTAAGAAAATATTTTTGAAGTCATGTTTAAATGTCTATCATGTGTTTTAATTGAGGTATAAATATTATAATGGAAAGATATAGATTTCTTGATCCAAAAATAGTCACTGTTAAACTATTTGACAAGCCGTATCATTCATTACACATTAGTCTTTAGTTTCTGTCCTTTTCTTGTGTCCCATGGAAAGAGAGGGAGATATATATTTCTCATTTTGTATCACCTAGCAAGCGTCAAAAATACAAATATTACAAAAGTGACTATTTCATTTAATAATCCAAAACTATTATTTTGACATTAATTTTTTTTTAATTTCTAAATGTGTATGAATCTGAGGACTTATGCCTCAGTTCAGAGGACAATGCACTTGGTTTGTACTAAATCCTAGGATCCCATTCATGTCAAAAAGAATCTCTCAGTGTAATTCATTGGTGCTAGTAATAAAATTCTTCATTAATTTTTGAACACAGAAACTTTCCTCAAAAACACATACTCTGAGTTTCATTTGATGTGACTTGGTACTCACACCAAAAGTGGACATTATACACATAGTAGGAAATAAACTACATATTAAAGTTGAAATGTATTCTTTAAAGTACACAAAGCATATAAATGCATGTTTTCAAATTAGGATGCTTTATACATTAGAGGGTTGCGTCCTTATATGGTTTTGAATTAGAAAAGAGCAGTAGAATTTAGCATTTTTAGACCATTTATTGATAAGATTATAAATGCTAAACCTCTCAGTGTATTTAGTACTAACTGGTAGTTAGTAATAATTAATGTATAAGAATGTCTGAATCTAGTGACTAAGAAAAGAGTATCATTCTTTGAATCAGCCTTATCCTTAGGCAAAGAAAATAATAGAGAACAAACATGCCCCATTAAGCACATTCTCTCCTCTTTCTCCTTTACTAAGATCAATAGCTGGCATTATTATGGCTAAAACATTAAGGCTGTCTTATTCTGACAGCTTTACAAGATGCTATGTCTAAGTGTGGTCAAGAAAATCTAGAGAATCCTCAAAAGTTAGAAAAATCAATGCAGGAAAAAAAATACTTCTTAAATATTTTTATATTTAAATAACTAAGGAGAAGTTCTTTTTCAAATAAATTGGCTGAATATTTAGAAATACTTCTATTAAACAAAGTATAAGAATGAACAGAAAATATTGGATTTGGCTTTAGAATATCATGAATCAATTGTTTACAATCTTGTAGAATATTGATAGTATATTTGTTTTTGTTTCAATTCATGCTTTAAGAATTACTGGGAAGTCATAATGCAAATGTTTAATCTATTGGGGAAAACTGAGTCTCAGCATTTACTGACTCTATTAGTTATGCTATTTTTTAAAAATAAATATATATATAAACAGAAATAAGCAGCTAATTTGGTACAAGTGAAGAATTATAGCAAAGAAAGGTGTTTGCTGCTTTGAATTTGATTTTCTTTGCTTGCAAAAATTGAATTCTGATTAATCAGGAACATCAGTCTTTTACTCTGTTGGTGACATACATTGTTTTGTGATGCTGTGTCTTTCAGTAACCTAGGAGCAGTTGCCTTTATTAGGATGACCAGCAGAAATAAATGTGGACGCTAACTTCCTTCCAAACCTTCAATTTGAATTTAATCTATCAGTTTAGAAGTCTGTGATGCTGGTTCAAAAGGGGAGTTATGAACAAATGCAAATTAAGTTTGACACATGAAACATAATAATGTGGGCTTTTAGGAAGCCCTATTTTACTTACTTTGATGGTGGGTAAAACAAAATATTGGGCCGATGGTTTTAAACATATTTGTGCAAATTGCAATGACAAAAATAATTATTCCACCTTCAGCTTATATATAATGCCATTTTAAAAAAAAGGTTATTTTCTATACATGATTTTACAGAGGTGTTTGTTTGTCTCATAGAGATCTACTTTTCTGTTGTCTTATATGGCCCCTGTTTAGTGATTAAACCTGTTATGAATATATAATTACATCTCATGAGCTTCTTTCTATGCTTTCCTACTGATAAATGTTGTAGTATACAACTCAGCAGTGTGAACACATTTTTCCTGCAGCCTTTTACTAAAGATGTCTATTAAAATATTATATGTGCTATACATTTGTGTGACATTATAGTATACTATTTAGATTAGCCTTATTATAATTTATTATGCAGATCAAGAATCTATTTAAAATGTATTAAAGTTCAGAATCTTGACATTTGAAATTTGGATATGCCTAATATGACAAAGGTTATTCTATGGAGTTTTGTTATCATATGAAATATTAATATTTCACAATACAGTTTTGATGAAGTACAATTTGCCCAGCCTGCATATAATAAAGAAATTAAATGCTTACCAAGGGAGTTCAGTAAAAATTAGAACCCTGCCTGAACATCTGCTAGAAATTTTATTATCCTGTCCTACTGACAGTGTGGTCCCTTGTTGTTTTTCTAGATTGACAGCTGAATATTGCACTGATTTCTGCAGCAAATATGTTTAGGTGAACTTTGTTTCCCTTTTTTTATTTTTTTGGGAGTTCAGAACATGCTTTTGATTTTCATCCTATATATATTTTTTTATACTCTTGACATTTGTAGATGCCAGATTGAGGTCTAATACGCTGTAGCACCGATAGACCATTGACTTACAGTGAAATGCCAGTTGATATCTCAGTAAACAGAAATATTATTATTCTTTACTGTGCAGTCTATATAAAAGCTGTATGCGATTTCTTTAAGGAGACAAATGATCAGATTTTTAATGTCAAATATAAAAAGATTTGTTTACTTTTGTGTTAAATAACATCAAAGATGGCTTTTATTAACTATATTCTTCCTCCGAAATCAGTGTTTTAAAGAATGTCCTGAAATAACTGCATTGCTTTTCTTGAGATTCTATTTATGTTTTATAAAGATGGTAAAATGATATTTAAAATATAGTTATCAAATTATTTTTCTATATAAATATATATTGGCTTCAATTTTAAATTTTAAAAGGTGGGTGAGAAATCAACCTGTCAAGTTTAATTAAAGCTAAATTATCATGACAAAACAGTGCTCTGTTTAACTGGGAGTATTAGAAACGGCTTGGACTTCACATAAAATAACCCTTTGACCTGTGTTCACATTATAGTGATAGGAAATAGATAAAAACATTTTGTTTTCATTAATCATCTCCATAAATTTCATCCTCACAGAGAGCTACATATTAAATACTGCAAATCTATGACATCTAACTGCAAGTTGCATATATCTTTATCAGTACACAGATAAATAAACTAAGAAGTGTTTATTACTATCCTAAATCAAATCTAAACCTACACAACAGTTTACTTCGTTTATAAGCTATATATGTGTTTGTATATATATTTATAAACTTGATTGATTTTTAGTAGGAATGTCTTGAATGATTATGTTTTGTTTTAATAAGTTTTAGATATTAAGCAAATAGGTAAACATATAATGGGTCTCTGTCAACTTAAAATGCCAATAACTAAAAACTCAAAATATTTAAGATTCTTCATTATTTTTTTGGAATCAAAGTATTGATTATAGCTGTTTCTATGAAATACAATCTTATACCATATAGGACAATGCTTAGTATATAGGAAGGGTTTGATAAATATTTCATAAATATTTATTGGATAAATGAATAAATAGATTTTTTGGCAAGAGCATATGAGTTTCTTTCTTTTTCTCAGCCATATGAACAGACAGTTAATGCATAAAACAATCGATTGTTTTGAGTATTGATCTCAATTAAAGGAGAAAAGGCCACTTTAAAATTTTTCATATCCTATGTTTCTTTCTCTAGTGCATCTGTACATATCTAAAAATAAAAATGTCAGTGGAATTTCTAAATGCATAGATAGTGTTTTAAGATTTAGGTTGTTGAATAAGCTTTTAAAATGCAGACAATTTTTAAGAAAACAATCAAGTCTCACACAATATTAAGAAAGGGCATACAAATCATTTGGCCCAACTTTCCAGGCTCACTGTCAGTAGTCCTGACAGAAGAAATGTAACCTGTTCTTGAATGTGTTTAGTAACAAGGAATATGCTAGATCTTTAAGGTAACACAGCCTACTATAAGTATAGAAATATCTATTTACTTTAGAAGTGTGTTCCTTTTATTCACCCCAAATCAGCCTTCTCATAAATTCCATGCATGTTTTATACATAGTTCTGCCCTCTGAGACATCATGGAATAGTAAGAGAGAGTAATTAATACAAATGAATTGTTGATTTAAAAATAACAGAGTTGTTGTTCCCCACCCCCACCCCCAAGTAAATAAATACCCCTAGGTAGAGGCTAATAAATATGGAGAGGCAGTGTAGTGTGGGGAAAAGAATTTTGGCCTTGGATATTCCATCTGGCCCAACTTTCTAAGCTCATTGTCTCCATCCAAAGCTACTTCTAAATCACTATCTTGGACATGTTGTTTAATATTGTAGGTTGTTGTTTTAGTTATTATTTTTCATGTTATTAAATATTTATTGACTGTTTAGAATGTATAGATAATGTTTTCCATAAGTTATCTCACTTAATCTTTATAATATCCCTATAAGACAGATAGTATTTTTTTCTTCAAATAAAGTTCTAGTCTGAGAAAGTTAAACAAATTTCCCAAGACCTAAAACAACTATTATCTATTTAATCACAATCATGTAGGTTGGAAATTTGAGCTGGGCTCATATGGGCAGTACTTCTGCTTCACATAGTATCTGCTGGCCTCACTTATACATTTGCAGTCAGGTGGTGGGATGCCTGGGGACTGGCAAGATATCCTCGCTAGCATGTCTGGAGCTTTAGGTGGGATTGCTATAATTGCTGATGTGGCTGAGCCCTTTTCTCTGTCTCTTCACAGTCTCTCTTGCCTCATGGTATGTGTCATCATCAAAGAGGCTAGTTTAGGGTTGTTTGCAAGGTAGCAGTATTCCAACAGAACAAGACTGGAAGCTGAAAGACCTCTTGAGACAAAGATGCCAAATCACCTACTGTCACTTCCACCATATTTTCTTGGTCAAAGCAAGTTACAAGGTCAGCTTATGTTCAAGACTTAGGTAAATGCCATCCATTGTTGATGAGAAGAACTACAAAATCACATCACAACTTTACCATATCATTTTAAGTTGGATGTATGAAAAATAGATAATTTGTCTTTCTATTTCACAGAATCCTGGATAAAGAGAAAGTGAACCCAAATAACTTCATAGGTATTTGGACCTGATGCAGATCACAAGATCATAAATGTTGAGCCTAATGCCATGATTAGCTGACATTTGAGGTGTCTTAGAAAGGGGTGATGCACTTTGCATATGAGAAGAGTGTGAATTATTGTGACCAGAGAGCAAGTTAGGACTGTTTCCAAAGATGGCTGCAATAATCCTTCTAAACTATATACATGTCCCTTTGTGATGTGATTTTGCAGTTCTCATCAATAATGGATGGCATTTAAGAACCACAGTTGATAGTCTCCTTCAGAAACAGGAGAAATGGAAGGCACATAGAAATCACTTTTCTGCAGCAATTTTGAAAATCAGTTCGGCACATGTTTTCAGGGCCCCTTGCTACAGGGATGGAGGAAGTTGCACGATATAATTTTCATTGAGTTTTATTGGTTAGGGCAAGTCACAAAGCCAGATCAAGATGAAAGAGCATGGAAATGGCTCCTCCCATCCAAAGGCTTAAATCTACATCAGGATTTGAACTAAGGTCTGTTCAATACAAACCTGGCTCTTTTCCCTGTATCATGCATTTTTGTAATGTGTCCTCTCTGGACCTCATTACTTTATGTCTAAAATGCAAGCTGTTTGACTGCATCAATGTTCTGCAGAGACCTAGCTAGAGTTCAGCTGAACAGGCGCACTGAGGGCTTTCTACCCACGCCTTCAAGCAAAGTAGCAGCTATGCTTGTATTTCTACTGAGAAGTACAAATAACATAAAAATTTCATAGTAAAATTTCAGTGAGAGAGAGAGAGCAAGAGAGCATTTTGATTTTAAAGCTCTGTGACTCCACTGTCATCAGATGGCAATTCTCCTATGCAATTTTTCTCCAGCCATACCAGCCCCCGTCCTAGTCCTCCAACATGGCAGTTTCCTTCATGTCTTAGGGCCATTGTGCTTGGGATTTGCTCTGCCTGGAATGCTCTGCCCTCACATCATTATATGACTGTCTCTTGCTTCTCAGTCAGTTCACAGATCAAAAGTTACCTCCTCAAAGAAGCCTTTGTCAACCATTCAAAAGTCAGTCTGTCTGTGCCACATTACTCTGGTTGTTTTTTTCTTCACTGCACTTATCACCATATGTAATTGCCATGTTCTTGGTCCTTTATTTGTTTAATTATTTGTTTTTGTTTTAGCCACTTGAAGTAAGTTCCATAAGAAGAGGGATGTTGTCTTTCTTGCTCACTATTGCATGCCCAATGCCAAGAACAATATCTGGCAGATAGAAAGGACTCAATACATACTTGTAAAATGAATGAATAATTATAGGATTCTAATTTGAACCACGATTCCACCTGACAGCTCTTCAGTTACTTGGAGACAGCTCTCATGTCCTATCCATAAGCCTTTTCTTTTTCCTTTCTAAATAGTCCTGTTTTCCTTCTCATAATAAGGTTTGCACAATTTTACCATGTAGGTTGTCTGTTCTCCCATGTGGATTTCAAGAAACTTGTTTCAATCCACATTATCATAATAGAGAGGAAGTTGTGCTTGCATTTGCATAAATTGCACAAATTGCTAGCACCTATCAACCAGACAAGAACTGAGTAATAACATTGTCAGGAGTATAAATGCTAAAGATAATATTTAAAGTTGAAAAATTCACAAATATGTTATGTAATAATATTTTAGAGCCTGGATAATTATCTTTGGATTACAATACAGAACATCACAGTTTAATTTTGTAATTCATTTTGAAGGCCTTATTAGAAATAAAGACCTGGATTTTTTTAAAAGATTAAATAAAATAGATTTATTTTATTATCATTAAGAGTTTCTACATTTACCTCATCATGAAAGTCTGTGAAACAATATGCAAACAATAATCCAGTGCATTGTTTTCACTCCTATAGTTCTAACCTCAAATTTTGTACATAATTGATTTCTATTTATTGTGTAATATTATGTTGATATTTGTGTATGCATTAACTAAGGACTTACAGTTATTTAAACAAATGCAGTGTATCCTTATCTAGGAAACGTTTAACATGCTTAAAAGTGAGGTCAATTTCATGTACTACTAGTTTGATTGTCACCTGGCTAGGTTCTTTAATTATTACTTAGATTTATTTTATTGAAATTCATAAAATTGACTTATCCTCAAATTATAAAGAAGGGATTTATTAAAAGGCTACAGTTCACATGCAGTAGTACTACAGGAGATTTCATCCAAATGTTTACTTCAAGACTACTTAGGAAGATCATCTATGAAGTAGCCCTCATCTCTTCAACAACAAAAGAATGTGTGTATGTGTGCTTACACACTCACTTGTGTGTAGATGTTTAATAGTAAAGCTAAAACTTGCAAGTTAGAATCTAATGGATACACCATTGTCTCTCTAAAGTTCTAAATCAATGTCTGTTTGCAACCATGCTATGTTTGCCAGACTTAGTTTGTTAAATAAAAAATATAGTGTGATTTGTTTCCAAAGACAGGTTAATGCATATATTTCTAATATTAAGTAGATATCCTTAATTGTAGCCAAAGCAATATTTTTAACCATGAAGCAGACTAATCAATTTTCCAATATAATTACATCTTCACCTCTTTCCCGTTTCAGGCTGTGATTTCACACTTGTTAATTAGTTAATCATTTTTGTAGAGTGGACAAGGTGAGACTCAAACAGACTTTTTAATAATATAAATTGATGTGTACAATTTTGGTCTGGGTTAGCTGGTAGCTGAACCTAACTTGTAATGGAAAATACTTCTTATTCAGTTCCTTTTTTTTGAAGAAACTGGTGTAGAGGTTAATGGGAGATTTTCATAATTATGGCTAATGGAAATTTCCTTAAAGTACAGTCCTGTTGTTTGAGAAACTGATTTTACCCTCATCCTTTCTCACATAATTCTTTTGTAGATTTTAAATTCAACTAGTTAAAAATCTCCGTATTTTGGGTATGTTTAGATGATCCAATCTTTGGTTGAAATTAATTAACATGAATTGAATTCCGTAATATCCTCCTTGTCTTTGTATTTTCTTTATTGCTTTTATTGTTTTTTAACAAGAGTCTAGTCATTATTACATAGGGATATCCTTTATGGTTCTTTAAAGAAACTTTAAATATAAAGCCATGATTACCTTGCTGTCAAATTTTTATTAAAAGAGTAGGCTATTTGTTGCAAAACTTACTTAGTAAAATTGCAGTTTTCTTTATGCTCTTTTCTCTTAGAGGACTAGCAGTGCACTAATATGCAATTCCCACTATTTTTGAAATAATGTGTCATGAGAAAATAAGATGTCATTAACTCAAGGAAGTCACTGTTTTTTTAGAGAAATATTCAATCAAACTGCCCTTTACACACCAATTACCTTTTTTTACTTTACTTCCTCATCTGCTTCTTTCACTTCAGCGAAGCCCCACTGCCCTTTTCATCCTGCTCCACTTGTTCATTTGCATGTTTTTCCACAATATCTCACATGTTTGGAACAGTTTCTCACTTCTCTCCTGCCAAATTCACCCTCCATTATAGTGAAAAGTTACCAAAAATGTCATCAAATAAAGTGTCATTTTTAGGCATATGGACAAGATTTGATGTATCCTCATGTCCTTTTATATACACTCTTACACACACACACAGAGGGAGATGCACACACACGCAAAGACACACACGGTCTTTGCTCTAGAAAACTTAAACTCCGGTTTAGAAAATATATACACCAAAAGACACAAGGTGACTGAATGCTGACTTAAGACAACACGAATTCATAAACTAAAATGTTACCTAATGAGCAGTATTTTCCTTTACCTTTTTTTTTTTAGAAAAAGAAAAATGACTTCACATTTGAGCCGTGTCTTTATTCTAGGCAGAAGGAACAGCACATGGACATCTATGGTCATGAGAGTCAAGTATATTTAAGATTCAACATAATGTCACATAAAATAGTATAAGTAGCTGCCAAGACATGGGAAAGGCCTATTAGGCTAGGAATTTAAATGTGATTGTATAAACAACAGGGAACCTGTTTTGAAGAGGTTCTAAGCAGAAAATTACATAATTAAATTTGGAAGTCACTGTTAATCATCATATAACTGCCATTCACCATTTCAACAATAAATTTTACTCCTCTCTTCACACAAACTGTCTTTTCTCATAAAACCAGTTTAATCATCAAGTTTATGCTTGCATTATCTATACTGTAATTTTATTCTTTTTTCATAAAAGGACATTTATTGCTATTCAAATATTAAAAGGCCAGTGATCACCCAAGTCTCTGGGGCAACATTAACCAATGGTTACCTTCTCTCCATTCTCTGAGCTTTAATGGAATTTTACTCAGTTGCCATAAGATAGAATGGATTCTTTATAAGTTTAGGTTTTTTTTGTTTTTTTTGTTTTTTTCTTTCCTGAATGTAAGCTCTGGAAGTCAGGCCCTGTGACCTTCAGGCCTTGGAAATGAAGGAGTTAGCAAGTACTGACTACTTCCCTGCTCTAATCAATAAGGCAGTTTTATTTTGGAATGTAATATATATGTAATATATTGTTCAGCAATATTGTAAATATTAAATTGGTAAATATCACTACCTCTTAAAGGCAACATTCACTGTCTTGGATAGATATAATTTTGTACAACCAGCATATTCTTCTTGAGGAGACATACTTTTCTTTTTGGCTCTTTTCTCATGGGTACTTTCAAACATTCTTCAAAAATAGTTCCTTCCTATCACTTGGGAATGGTCCTTGTGGTTCCTTTTGAATCTTTGGTCATAGCTTACCCCCTACACAACTCCTAGGAACCTATTAAGTTCTTTGTTCTTCTCCACTGAGACCCATTTGCCATTCTGGGGGTCTCTATTGAACAGAGTTTAAGATGACCTCATCTTGCCTTATTTTGTATATGGGTCCCTTAGCTAGTCCACAGGAAAATCTTACATTTACTTTGTCCTGATAAATCCTAGGAATGCAGGCTGGTTGCCATACAGTTACATATCTATTTTTGCTCATCTTTTAGCAGCAAGCAACTCAGACCTCACCCTTTATCTTTATCAAGTAGAGAAGAAACACTGTGCACTGTGTACCACCCCTCCAAAAAGGAAAAGTAAAAAAAAACTGTAGGGAACACATATAAAGTGCTCTGCAGTCTCTCCTTTAACCCGTCTCTTGGGGCTTGGGATGGCAGCAGGACTCATACCATACCAGCAGCATGCTTCAAACATTTGATAATCTTCAACATCCCCAATTTTTTGTATGCTTACTAGAATGAAGGGTATAAGAGTTCCCTAAGCAGATTTTTATACTATACTTGGCTTGGACATTTCTGCAAGGGGAAAATTAATTTTTGTGAGTTATTTTAATGCCCCTTACTAGTATCTGTATTGAATTTTAATTATTGGCAACATTAATCACATGAAAACACATTACTTTAAAACCCTTAAATTCCATACAGTTATTCTCGTACTGAAATATTTTTTCTAGATTTTGTGGATAACATGTAACTTTTTAATGTGGCAGCAGGTTTTAGTCCAAGTTTTCCAAGAAACAATTGCCAGGATGGGATTAAACATGCATGGATTTGATTAGGTAAAATACAGGTGGAGTAAATTCAGAGGGACGTGCTGTAAATAAATTAAAAAAAAAAAAGTGGGAGAGCCTTAAGACAGCAATATAAGCCTGGTCTCAAGTGAAGGAGAGAAGGATGGAAAACTGAGTAAGTAGCATCCTAGAATGCCTTGAAGTCTAAGAAAGCGTCCGCAGAGCCATCAGGTAGTCTTTGTGTCTCTCAGGAAAGGGCCTGCTTAGTGTTTCTGCCCTGCCTGGTCCTTGGATGAGCCATGGGAAGCATGGCTGCAATGCAAATGCAGGGTTGGATTTTACAGCATGACAACCAGGGTCATTAATCACGGATGCTCCTGGTAGTCAGAGTTCTGTGAGGTTGCCACAAGGATATTTGGATCTTCTATATTACTCAGCATAAGGTAGGCAGCCACTTAGTATATGGTTTTTAAATGAGGGAATAAGCAAACATTGGCATTATATTTTGAAATCTGCTCTTAATCAATATAAAGAGAAATGTGATTGTATAGAAAACAAGGAACCAGAGAAAAATGAATTTATACAAAGATTCCCTTGTTAAGTATTATAATATGAAAAGAGAAAAGCTTGCATGCAGAAGGCTGGAGAGGTAAAGTATACTCTTACATTTTAAATCGTGGTTTTCACAGTAAATCATACTAGCTCTTATTGAAGTGTTACAGTTGTCTCCTTTTGTTTTGAAGAAAGTGTTGAGGATCACCTCTTTCCTAAGTAATGTGATTGTGAATAAATTACTGAGCTTCTCCAAACTTCAGCATGTTCACTCATATAAAATAAGACCATAATACCTGCTCTGCTTTTCTTACGGTATTATAGTGATGCTCAGATGGAATTTAAAAAAATAAAAGATATAAAAATGATTTGCACATTTAAAATACTATATCAATTAAAAGTTATAATTCTTGTTACCATAATCTATATGCCAGACTAAAACATTAAAATTTATATAATCAGTTATTAAAGTGTAGAAATCCCCTCTCATCCCCACTAGTACCACTGATATCACAGCCCCCATTGTTTCCCACTAAATACTATCCCAGCCTCCGGAAGAAGCCTGGCTACACCACTCTTGTCCCACATTTCAGCCTCCACACGGCAGCCAGAGTGGTCTCTTGTATAATATCTTAAATCAGATCAGATCATGTCTCTTCTTTGCTAAAAACATTCCAATGGCTTCCTATAGCTCTTAAAATCCACAATCCTTGTACACATTATTTTATCTGATGGCGCTTGTCTGCCTTTCTGACCTTATCTCATTAACTTAACCCTGTACCAATTAAGGCCACAATGGCCTTCTCTAGATTCCTCCAACCTATGGCCTTTCACTAATGGTTTTCCTTGCCTGGAATTTTCAGACCCTTACATTCAAAAAGAAGGAAGAAAAAATTGTTACTAATTTCAAAGTTTCAATAATATAGAAATAATTCTGTTGCCATAATTAGTTTATATTTATTTAAGTTTATCAGATATTGGAAAATTTGTATAACAATTGATCAATTAAACTATGAAGGAGTGGTCCCCAATTCTTCTTTTCTGTTCCTTCAGTTAACAAAAAATTTTATGACTTTTTAAATCATTTGATAAAACTCCTCTTCTTCTTTTGTTCTTTAATATTTCTGTAAAGAATAATGATAAAGAATCATAATTCCTTATAGCTGTTGGGATCTCATTAGGTTCCAATCATGAAATCCCCAGAATATGTAAACTATTTTATAAGGGTCAGAAATTACATTGCAAAGTGTAATGGGTGTTATGTGACATACACATGGACTCATAGAAAAACATTTTTAAAAATGCTTTTTCATGTAAATTTAATACGTTTTAATGTAAATGTTAAAATGCTGAATTGTGATTCCTAGTTTGTGAAGCTCTTATAGTTGACTCAAAGAAAACTAGAAAATGCTTCCCTACCCTAGAGAACCTTCCATCGGTGTGTGTAGGATTTGTGTTTACAACTGCTGTTAACATTAATGGGACTTAATCAAGTAGATCTCCCATACCCAGATCAGACAATTTACTCAAATTACTATATGCATAGCCAATCATGGGGTATAATTCATAGAAAATGTAATTTACAGTGCTTTACATTAAAACATGAAATCGAACATATTAAGAAGTTGGCTCTGTAGCCGTTTTGGAGCAGGTACTGAAGTATATATAATACTAGACTTCCAGTATTAAATAAAAGACAAGTTTATAAACAGTTCAATAATTGGACAGGCTCCATATTGATTTTTTTTCTTTGTTATATAATATTACCCACTTCTCTGTCCAGAACCATGTCGTACAGGGTATAAGAATGCTAGAAACACGGTCGCTGTTGTGTGTTGGAATGTTGGAATGTGCAAAGACTGAAAGGCTGTCACAGCAGTCAATAAGATCTGAGAGGTGTTGACTAATTGCCTGCTAATTACACAGTAAATTGTCTAATTAAGCTGATGGTTAATTAGGGTACGCTTGCACAGCAGTCTTGTGGAATTTGTGTCTGATGTCTGGGAAGCAGCTTGTATAATTGGCAAACTGGTAAGGACTGGCAGAGAACATGACTGGAAAGCTCCCTGCCAGTGGATGACAGAATACGGATTTAGTGGAAACAAAAGGGTTGTCATTTTTATACTGAAGGTTTTGTTTCAGTTCTGCAGCTATTCTGCAGTGAGCAATTGAGAAATGCATCTGAAGCCTAAATTACGTGAGTAAAAGAAGGCTTAAAATGCGCATCAAAATGTAAAATATGCTGCTTGCTTGCCATGTGTCGCCTCTGATACACTCTCTCACGTTATATTAATCTATACATTGTGTGATTTTACAGTTCCTCCTTCTAACATATGTTATTTAGTATTCATGTGTGAAAAAAATATAGAATAATCCCATGTATCTAAAAATGCCTCTTTTGAAAATACAAGATAAAAATGACTGATTAGAAGACATTTGAAATAAGAACTTTGAATTCATTATTTAATTATTAATTTATGCATCACTGTGAACCACGAAAGTATTAGACATAATACAGATATAAGTTTGGGTAATATTTTAAATAAATAAAAAAATTATATTTGTAATCAGATTTTAGTTTTGCCATTTAGGCAGTTTTACCATACAACTGGCTTTTGCTTATAATTTAAAATGTAAGAACAGAATATTTCAATACATAATTAAATGTATTTGATTTCTGAGTGGATATGAGGTGGAGTTTGATGAATTAACCTGCAAAATTTGAGTGCCTTTCAAAACAAAAGATCCAGAAGTTTGTTTTGTTGTTTTGTTGTTTTTTATGGCTGAGAAAGTTTAACTTGTTATCTATGGCTGAAATGTAAACATGAAAATCGACCATTATAAATAAACTAATCCATTGAAGAATATAGGACCTTTAAAGATGAAGTTACGTACATACACACTGCCTCTTCTTAAACGATTGCCTCTATTACCATTTGCCACCCAGATTCCATCATATTTTGATGATTCTGAAATAAGACTTTGAATAGAATATTAGGTTGCAGTTGAAACAAAGGACCACAAGTGTGCAATGACCGTGGGTTGCTTTACAGTTTTGTGCTAATAAAACATGAAAAACTTTTAAGCATTTCAACACTAGATTTCTAAAAGATAAGAAGACCTTAATTAAATTATAGTATCAAAGTTGTTTGCTGCTTTCTTGTCAAACAAGATATATATCTGCATGTGATTGGATGAGTATGTATATCTTTTGTTTCCACTGTTTTCCAAAGAGAATTTAAAGTTGTGTATGTACTGTATGTGTTTTTAGATAGAAAGAGAGAAACCACACATCATGTGTAGTCTCTAAAATGTCTTTGAATTAGCATTAATCTAGAAGATATATGCCTGGTAAATGAAAATATTTATTGCTATAACAGTGTTTTTCAACCTGTTTTAGACCAATATTTTAAAATATTAAGTCACAGATATAAAAATAGATGTAAAATAAAAAATATTATTTATTTCCATAATGTATAAGAATCATACTCATTCCATTTGGAGTCATAGATTACAAAGTCTTAGAAGATTTTATAAGAAATTATGCAAGATAGCAGAAAAGTGAATTTACCAAAGGAATACAAGGCTAAACATTGAAATTGCTTATTTAAAGATATATCTCTTGAGAGAGAAAAATCAGATAGAGGTCAGTGTTGCAACGCCAACCACTCTGTATTTTGATCCACTCAATTTTTCATTTTATTCCTCATAGAAATAATATAAAAAGTTTATTGTAAGTGATAAAAGTTTACATAAAAGAAATATCAAGTAGATCTACCATTGCAATTAAGGTCTTAAAGAACTTTTTATAAAGCATAATGTTCAAGAAAAATCCTTTGTTTATGTTTATAAATAAATTTCACCATTGTTTTCTACTAAATCACAATCTATTTCTGTACATTTTAATGTCTCTAAGAGTAAATATCTAATATTCTCATCACAAAATGAGTTAAGTATTTGAGGTGATGGATATGTTAAAGAGCTTTACTTAATCTTTCCACATGGTATTCAAAAATCGTAACACCACTTTTTGCCCCATAAACATATAAAACTATAATTGATCAATATGTAATAAAAATTTTTAAATATTTTTAAAAATCTAGCTGGCTTCCATTAATATATGATTATCACAAGAATAAATTCTATATATTATGAATTCATATAATCATCTGTTGAGAACTTCATGTAGTACTTTACTTTGACCTTTAAAAATACATGCATGTTAAAGGTCAAAGTACAATGTGTGTATATAAGGTGTACTCACAGCTTCCTTTTTGATCCCTTGGAAAGTTTTATACCTGCAATTTAAAAATTTAGAGTAAAGAAATTATAATGTTTAGTAACCTTAACCATCAGCTTCACCTCTAGAATTTTTTGCTTTTATAATTGATAAATAAAATTCATTCTTTTAAAACATACGCTTTCATGGTTTTTAGTGTATTCACAAATGTACATGCCTCACCACTGTGTAATTAATTTCAGAACATTTTCATCACCCAGAAAAAGGAACTCCAAACCCATTAGCAGTCACTTCCTATTCTCCACATTCCCCAGCCTCTAGATACCAGAAATGTACTTTCTTTGTCTATGGACTTGTCTGTTTTGGACATTTGATATAAATGTCCAATGTGACCATACAATGTGACCTTTTGTATCTGGTTTCTTTTACTTATTTAGTATAATATCTTCAGGGATCATCTATGTTGTAACATGTATCAAAATTTCATCCCATTCTGTGATTATACTACATTTTGTTCATTCATTAGTTCATGAATATTTGTGTTTTTCCTCTACTTGTGCCTAAATATTTCTTGAACATTTACATATAAGTTTTTGAGTTGATGTATGTATGTAATTGCCTTTGGAATAAAATTAGGAGTGGAATTACTTGGTGATATGGTAACTCTATTTTTAACTTTTTGGAAAATAGCTAAACTCTTTTCCAAACCAGTTGCATCAATTTACATCCTCACCAACAATGTCTATTATTTCTAATTTCTTCACATTCTCGCCAGCATTGTTTGTCTTTTTAGTTAGAGCTTTTGTCATTGGTGTGAAGTTGTTTCTCATTGTGGTATTGACTTCTAGTTTATTGATAACTTGAATGGTAAAATATGTAAATATGGAGCTTATAGGTACAATACACTAGGGAAGAAATGATACTGGCTGAAGGTTGTAAGTAGAGCAAAGTGAAGCTATTTGAAATGTACAAAGGAGACTAAATTAGCAGTCTTGGTGACTTATTACATGAGGCTAGATAATGGGAGAGAGAAGTTAAGAATGACTCTGGTATCTCTGCTTTGGCAGCTGTTTATGGTTGTTTTACAAAGAAAATGAGCACAAGATGAGAAAAACATGGTTACTGTGTCCCATGCAGTCACTGAATGAGGACTTTTCAATATCGAAAGAAGATTGTCAATAGGTACTTTTACTCTCCAACTATAATTACTTCAAATATTTGGAAGGAAGCTTGGCATGATGGCTCACACCTGTAATCCTAGCACTCCAGGAGGCTGAGGTGGGAGGATTGCTTGAGGTCAGGAGTTCAAGACCAGCCTGAGCAAGAGTGAGACCCCATTTCTACAAAAAGTAGAAAAAATTAGCAGGGAGTAATGGCATGCACCTGTAGTTCCAGCTACTTGGGAGGCTGAGGCAGGAGAATCACTTGAGCCTAGGAGTTTGAGGTTACAGTGAGCTGTGATAATACCACTGCACTCTACCACTGTGATAATACCACTGCACTCTAGCTCTGGCAACAGAATGAGACTCTGTCACACACACACACACACACACACACACACACACACAGAGAGAGAGAAAAGAAAAGAAAAAGAAAAAAGAATTAAAAAGGAAAGGTCATCCTAATAGAGGAATTGCAGTTATTAAAATTGATCTCAAAAATGGTAGTAATTTTCCAGATGATGTATAGGTACTAATGCAGAGAGTTCTAAGTTTTAAACTCAATTTAATTATTCTAAAATTATATGTAAAGCTAACATCTAAAGGAGGAAAAGTTAAATAACAGAACAGGATGCTAAATCAATATGATTAATTAACTTGATATAAATAACTTGAGCATTGCTATGTTTATCTGTAAATCATTTATCATGGTACCAGCTGTAAAAGAAAATCTTAATAATAATGATAATGATGTGTGTCACCCTCCCACCCAGCAGAGGTATCATGACAAATAGTTAACAAACTGTCTTAACAGCACTTCACAGATTCAAATGCTAATGTAATAATAATATAATCAATAATAATAAAATCAACAATGGAACAAATCATTTTGATGCAGCATGAAGTACCCAAACAGAACTATGTATCCTTTCAAGTCCGTATGTACATTTTGACTTTTAACTTTCAATGAGGGGAAGAGAGAGCACAGAGAAAGTCAGGAGTGACATTGTCTCTTCCTTCCTCTCCTGCTCCCTCTCCCTCCCTGTCTCTCTAATGGAGCATTGAGTATTCCCATAAAATTACTCACCAAACTCAGGTGCTCAAATATGTATCTTCCATCTCCACACTGACTGACTGTCATTGTTTAAGGCCTCATTTTTCCTCACCTTGGACACTGCATGCATCTTTTGAAAGGTCTGATTTTCATAGTGTCTCCTGAGAGAAATTAATGTACTTATCTTCATCCGAATGTATCTCCCTAAAGTATATGTGGACAACTCTCTCCCTTGCCTGCCTGTAGGAGAAAGTCCATGAATCCTAATGTGCCTACAGTGCCTTCTATCAACTCAGTTGAACTTCCCTTAGCCTTAATTTCCCTCCCACATCTTCACAAAAAGAAGATTCAGTAACAGAAGCCCTAAGATTTTTAAACTATAAGTGCCTCCTTTGGAACCATATAAAATTTTGCAGACTCCATGTGTTCTTTTTATTATTCTGTCCCCAGACCACGCTTGTGCATGTGGATGCATAGACCACTCCCTACTCAAGGCAGACCTGCCTGAGGGTGCCCTGCACAGCCTCTGAAACCCCTGTGCTTGCCTGCCCCACATTTGTCATGCAGTGTGCTCCCATCCAAAGAGTCTTCCCCAGTATCTTGCCTGTTAGGAATTTAATTCACCCTCAGGAGTCAGCATAGATGTGACCTTCCCCGAAAGCTTTCTCTTCCCTTAAAATTATATTCTCATAAACCTTTGGAGTCCTAGCACTGCCTTCTTTAATGGGAAGAAGACAATATTGCAATGGAATTGCAAATCTGCCACTAATATACTATGACACCTTGTAAAATGAAGTGGGCAAACCCGGTAGCGGCTCCTTTCTCTTCTATCATTTTAACTCAAACATTTTTTATGTTTCTTTGGTTATCTGTGTACTAGGTCCGTTTCCACCTGAGAAACTATCTTTGGGTATTTATTTGGCATATACTATATGTCAGGCATTCTGAAAGTCAAAAAATTTACATTTTCTCTTTTACCATTAGCAACTCACTGTGTTAGATATTATGATCTCTACTGCATGGATAAACTGAGGCTTAATAATTCCTAAGTCACCTGTTCTGCATGTCCCTACAGTCATAGCTCAATGCCTTGAACACAGCAAACACTCAACAAAAGCTGAATTGCCTTCTTCTACCTCATGTTAAGAGTTTTTGTTCTTCCAGATGGAAACATGATATGATTTATCATATGATAGAAACTGATCAGTAATATTTTTGTGCCATCATTTTACTGCAGGCACAATTTAGTTTCAGCTGTAGGTTTTAGGAAACAGATGAAAAACTTATTAAAAGATTTACTGTGGCCTTCTTTTAACTAACTTATTTTATGGGGCCAACTTTCTCCCTCATGAGCCCTACAGATCATGGGATCATGTTTGACTATTCATTAGTAATCATTGTTTTATTGTTTCTATTTTCCTAATCGTTCCTTGAGTACAGTGTTTTACATCTCATGAATCACCATTTCTAGTTCTTGGATGAAAATGACCCTACTATGACATTTACTCGGTTTATCTCATGAATCACCATTTCTAGTTCTTGGATGAAAATGACCGTACTCTGACATTTACTCAGTTTACTATCAAGGTCCTATATTGGGTAGAGCAGAGACAAAGCCCAGGACCTCTACAGGGAAGGGAATGACCCTGATCTCACACTTCTGCTTCTTAAATCTTTAAACACTACAAATAAATTTCACAGGCAATGAAAAAGTTTTTTTCTGAAATGAACTCCTCTGGGCTCTGGATTTCCATGGCCTCCTTGATGGCTTGTGTTTTAGTACAGTAGTATGAATATGAAAACCAGTATTACTAGGGGATTATCCTCTCCCCGGTGCTCTGTGCAATATTTTAAAGGTGTCCCAACACTATAGATTACACTGAAATAATACAGTCTACTTTGTATTACATTCTGTATTCATATTTACTGTAAAATGTCTTGCTACAGCACATTCCTTAACTTCCTATAGAGAAGGATGTAATGTACAACAGAGAAGTGCATTTTTTAGAAACACTGAAATGAAAGTTGTTGATTTTAAAAGACATCTTGTCACAGATGAGTGAGGGAGAAAGAGATCAAACCAGCAAGTCTAGCCAATCCAAGGTTTCATTCATGCATCTCTTCTGCTTAGTGCTTTCTCCTTCGGTATCATTAGCATTTTCATTTCGAAAAATGACAGTCTGCAGTGGAAGCAGTAAAAATGTTCAACCTGTGGTTTAAATTATTGATTTTTTAGAATATTGAAGCAGTATTTCAAATGGATTTTGTTAGAGATACTTCTGGGTGGGGGGTTTCAAAGGTAATTTGATACCCAAAAGCCTGTATATTTCAAAGAGTTTCCATTCTTTGAATTTTCTTAGACTTCGGTTGATTGGATAAAAATGTTTATTGTCTTCAGGATTATAAGTAGCAGATCATTGCTGCCTGAACTTGAAACATATATTTGCAGACTATGCTCTTCATGATTTATGGTGTATGCTCAGACTATAATCAACTGGCAAAATAAATCTTCATTTGGAAACAAAAGCTGATTTTAAAATGAAGGAAAAGATGCTATGATTTGTATGCACAGAGGTCAGTAGACCAATTGATAGCTAGTTTATTGTAATAAAGCATGCAAGGTGTGGTTCTCTAAAAATGGATTTTAATGAAGCTCCTCAAATTGTGTTATGCTAATAGGGAATAGAGTGTGGCCACAGAGATTTTCTTTAAAGTCATTTCAAGTCTCTCACCACAGTCAACACTCACATATGAGCAGAAAATGTTTTGACAAGGAGCAGGATTACTGACTGCTGTGTGTATGCTGTGCAGGTATTTTGCTATTCACAGCATGTTTCTCCTTATGGAAAAAAGCTACTTAAAAAAATTACATTATATCAAAATGGCTTGATCTGCAATCATTCTACAAGTCGAAGCTCTATTGAAGTCAATGAGGACTTGGAGTGCAAATTTACGACTGTATCGAGTTTAATATGTGGAGAGTTGCATCATATTTTGTAATGCTAAGTATCACGCAGCAATAGGATGACACAAATTTGAAATAAAACCTGATATCCCCCCTTGACAAGTGGAAATGAATTAAAAATACAGTATCAGAAGAGATCTTTTTGAGGCATTGGGACATAAAAGGGAAACCTGCCACTGAATACATGAAATGTTTCTATAATTAGTCCTGTTAACATTTAAACCAACTTAAAAATGCCTTCCCAGTGGCAGTGCTACCATGAAAGTTGGTTGGAGAAGCTGCTGATGTTGCTACTTAGGGGGAAAATGTTTAACATGAGATTGCAAAACCCCAGGATTAAATATTTTGTATGGAGCACCCCCCAAAACTTAATGCAATATGATTAAAATAGTTTATGTACTATTATGACATAGATTAATCTTCATGACAGGTTTTAGAGATAGAAATTTTAAATGTTTTTATATTGTTTCAAAATAAGTCATCTTGAGTGGTAATATATTTTGGGAAATCAACTCACTACAAATTGTGACTGTAAACATTG
>CAUYRT010054652.1:0-44704 GCA_963574885.1 Lepilemur ruficaudatus | reverse complement strand
TTTGGCATAACAATTCTTCCATTACTTTTCTGAGAAAAGGTGCATGGCAGGCAGATCTTTTGTGATAACTACGTGTTTACAAATGCTGTTATTGAGTTTATGTCTGAGTAAATAATTCTAAATTGGAGAAAATTCTTCCTTTAAGTTTTTTTTTTTTATTTCAGCATATTATGGGGGTACAAATGTTAAGGTTACATATATTGCCCATCCTCCCCCCTCGAGTCAGAGCTTCAAGTGTGACCATCCTCCAGACAGTGGGCATCGCACTCGCTATGTATGTATATACCCATCCCCTCCTCCCCCTCCCCCTCCCGTCTGCCTGACACCCGATAAATGTTCAAATAGTAGTATTGAGAAGTCTGAAGCCCTTCTCATTTTCCACTTTTTTAAGTAGCTTGCTTTTTTTCCCTTTAATCTCTGTAATTTTTAGTTTTAGGTTTTCCTTTTTATTCCAGTGTTCTCAAATTTCATGATGTACCGTGTAGTATTTTTTTTTTTTTTTGGTTTTCAAGGAACTAATGACACTGTTCATCCTGAGAACTTGTGTAATCATTGGTGGGAACCTTTTAAAGATTATTTTGATTATTTTATTTTGATTATTTATATATTAAACCTCCTGAACTGTTAGTAATCTTAATTTTTTGTTTTTATTTTCATTTCTGTTCTCTGATCTCCTTTCTCTCTTGTACTTTTCTGGAAGATAATGTGCAACTATTCACAACCATATGATTAAATAGCCACTTACTGAGCTTTTTAATTTTTACCTTTTTATGTTCATTTCTAAATATCCTTTTTCCTATAATTATTCTCTTTTCATTATACTCTGTTTATTTCACTAAGGATATTATTAAAGATGTTTTTTCTTTTTAAGTTTTTCTTTCCTAGATTTTTTATTTTGTCCAAGATGTTTCTTCTGTTTGTTTTGTTCTGTGTCTTTTTAATGATATCTTGCTGGGATTTCTTGTGATAGTCTTTTTTTCTTTAGTTTCTTTCCTTTCTTTTCTTTCTTCCTTTCTTCCTTTCTTCCTTTCTTCCTTTCTTCCCTTTCTTCCCTTTCTTTCTTTCTTTTCACCTGATCTTTTAAGAGGATGACAGAAAAAGAGTGATTAGATGTTCTGTGTATATTGGTAGGTTTTGTTAATATTACAGTTGGAACTGGTTAGGCTTTTTACTGTGAGCTTTAAGTTTTTTTCTGTTGGATTGCAAATTTTCTGCCTGGAGGGTATACTTCTGGCTGCCAACACTCGTAGAACACTGTGGGAGAAGGGTACCGTATCTGGGCTCCCAACTGCGCCCAGTCTTTTACCCTGTCCTCAGATGGCACCTCCAGCTCCAGTGTACTAACAGGGTGTGAGACAAAAATTGCCCATTTGATCCAAGAGGAGAAGGGAATCTCTGAGGTAGCTTCATAAACACTTTTGCTTGATCTTTTTCTGTCTAGTACCAACTTCACATCCACTGCTCTAGATAACTAATATGACCAATTATTGAGCTTATGGGAGGCTTGGGGAGGGAGGGGTAAGTTGGGCTGCTCATCTGTTTTTGCTACTACCAGCTGAGTGTTCAAAATGTTCACATCTGATAAGTTAGAGTCACTCACTCTTCCGCTATCTTGCCTGCGACATTTGGTTACTATGATCTTTTCTCCCATTCCTTTGTGTTTGTGATACTAATAGTCCTCTTGCTTTGGTCAGGTTTCCAGAGAGGTAGTGGAGGAAAATATGTTTCCTAAATATGCCATCTTATGAAAATATCTTCTTTTAACATATCAGGGCTATATTCACTCCAGATATAGGCATTTACTCTCTTTCTTTTATCTTCCATACGTTCGTATCTCTATGTTTACTAAATATGAATTTATGAATTTGAGAATCCTCTGAATCTTTTACAATTAATATATGAAACCAGGACTTGATTTCCAATTGCTATCTCCCCTCAAACTATCCAGAACAGGTCTCACACATTTCATCTTAATGACTACTTCAGACCCAAAATAATTTTTATTGATAACAGTAATATGGTAATTCATTACGGTATGCTGTTACCCAAGTGCTAATTAAAAGGAAAGATAGTTGAAGGATAAAGGAGAGCTTGAAAGCACATCACACAAAAGTTCCTTCCTAATATATTTCCTGTCTATCACACTTATTACTGCAGGGTGGGTTGACAGGTTAATTATGTACTAGGCAGGAGAGTGAGTACAGAGGATGTTACAATCTCAAAAGCAAACACTTATAATCATTTTATCTAAATATAAGACAAACTTACCTTGATGAAGGATTGCATTTAGGATTATATATAAGGCTACCTCCCCACCTATAGATTTCAGATGTCACCTTGTTAAATTTTACACAATAAAATTGGTACATAAATGCTGACCCTATGAGTTAGCTGTGAGTCGTATCTAGAGTTTCTGGATATTTGCAAATTTGCCTTATTCTTTTGCTGCTAAGCGTTCTGCTTTCTCCATTTCCTTCTCAAGTCATAGTTTTCAATAGCAAATTTCTCACATAGTATTTATAAATACATAATGGAAAAAAGACTGTATCAGTTGCTTATATTTAATGTTAAATGGTGAGAATTTGTTGTTTCACTTAGGAAGGATCTTAACCCCATGACCAAATCCTTTGTTAACAACCTGCTGGTAACCCCATCCTCTCCTGTTCTGTCCTGAAGCCTATCTGGTAGCAAGAAGGTCACCTCCACCTTGGAAAGCCCATGGAGCCATTTGAGAGTCCCATTAAAAAGTTCTGGTTGCTGTTGTTTTATTTAGTTTTATAATAGATTGAGAAAGTGCATGCTTGTAACTCTTCCACTGATGTTAATCCTTGCATTCTGGACTTATGCATCTTTGTTGACCTTGAATAGAATGAACATGTCTCTTGAAAGTACTGTTTTCTCCTTTGTAGCCACACTCAATTTCTTTGTTTCTACTTGTCACTTTTTTCCAGAATCTTCTTTATGTCAGTTACCATTATCTGGACAGTTTGTCATGCTCCTCTAAATGAATAGTTTATAACAATATAATGCATCAGAAGTATGACTACACGGATTAGAATGAACCTATTAAATGTGGTTTTTTCCTTTTTTTTATTTTAATAGATTTGGGGGGGCAGTACAAATTGAATTCTGTTACATGTATGTATGGTGTAGTGGTTAAGTCTGGGCTTTTAGTGTACTCACCACCCAAATAGTGTACATTGTACCCATAGATATTGTTTCATCCCTCATCCCCTCTCACCCTCCCCCCCTGTGAATCTCCAGTGTCCATTATAATATTCTCAAATTTGTCATTATGATCATTATACTTCTTGGTGCAAACCATGTGCCACTGTCTGTGTTAGCAGCAGCTTACCATTGTATTGATTTATATGAAGCACTGAATCTTCCCTGTTCCCTCAACTTACCCACAGATTGCTCCAAAATAGCATGAGTTACCTATTTCTAATCAACATATTTTCAGATTTTAGAAAACTACAAAAACCATACTGCTTTGTAATATTTTCAATTTATTTTCCCTCCCCAAAATCACATTTCTTCTCAAAATGGATATGCTTTTCCGACATGCAGATTGTACTTAGTGTTTTAGTTTGAGTCACTCCTCTTTACTCTTTGGCACCTAGAATATGGTAAATGCTTGATAATACTAATCCATTTCAATTTATCCATGAAATAAATATTTATGGGACAAATCCAGCCTCAGGTACTGAGTTAAGCTTTGCTGAAGCACATATTCATAAACCAAGTAGGATCCTATTTTGGGGGGAAAGATAGAATATAAACAAATAGCTCTAACAGACCGACAACTGCTGTGGAAGGTACGTTGTAGGTGTAATACAGTGACAGTGAGGCAGAATGATTTCCCAACCTCCCAGGCTATTCTGAATGTGCTGTGTTTTTGGGTGGCCAAAATTATGCTGCAGGACCATGAATTGACAACTTCGCCTGACATGGCAGATTATGAATGATAATGCCACGTCAGTAAGTCCACTGGCTTATTTATATTGTTTTATTAGTATCATCAGACACTCAGGTCTGAGAAAAATAGTAATCAACTATGAACAAAACCAAGTGCAAGTTATTTAGATTTATTAGTACATCTTCTCAGAAAAAAAAAAAGAATAATGCCATTCCCTTTCTGATAATCCTTCACCAAAGTACAATAATTTGATTCTTGCAAAACATTTTCACATATGCAATTCTATTTGATCCTGAAAATAACACTGTGAGGTAGGTAGAAAAGAGACTGGTGTGCCACTTTGCAGATGAGAAAACTGAGGAGATATGTCTTGCTTGGCTAAAGTTGTAGGACCAGTATGTGACAGAGCGACGGACTTCTGAATCTCAGTTTTTTCATTCTATCAGGAGCCAGTCTCACTGGAGAGCCCTTTCCCTGTCTCTGCCTGGTGTGTATGCTGGAAGAGAGAACATTTAGATGATGCTCAAAGGAGGTCACATATAGCTGGTGAACTTACTAAGCAATGCACAGCACACATCCAGAAAAGCAGAGGTGTAAGAAGAGATGCTAGGCTAACCTAATTTAGACCTTCTTGTGAAAGCTAAGCCAGTGAAACCATGTGATGGATTCTTTTTAATATGGTGTTATTGTCAGGGAATAGCTTCAATATGCACCGTAAGCATTAAATGCTAAAAATAATAACAGCAGTTATAGATTGTTCTGACACCAGAAGAGCAGAATTATACTTCTTAACTGCATTGCCTTCAGCCAATAAAAATGCAAAATCACTTTTCTGGAAACTGTTTTCCTCTGTGCTAGATTACCAAGAGATGGCAGCATTCCATCCATCATTCAGCAACTATATATTCCTTGGTTGAGAACTAAGATTTCTTCTTTTCCTAATGAAGTGCTGAGAACATAGAGTAAAATTTAAAGTATGAATCCTTTTCATAATCACCCATTGTCACACGAGTCACGTAGCTGTAGACTGCTCGGACCTAAGATTAGGTGTGGATGACACATAACTGTAAAGATTCAAATGACTCATTTTAAAATAATACATGAGATATAGTTGGTGGTAATGTACAAAATCAACTGAGTGATGATTCAAGGAAAAGAATGTTGATGTATAATTCCTTTTTGGATGCACTTGAAGGTTTCCATTTGCAGGTTTCTCTTTTCCACAGACGCTTGGTAATCCAAAGTCAAATGTACTGTTAATAAAGCCAGGGTCACTCTCTGTTACCCAGCCTGGTATTCTGTTTGGAGTTTGGCATTTGTCTGGCAGTGGAACATTTTAGTAAATGTAACATCACAGTCCATTAGTCCATGCTAGTCAATGCACAGAGCCCACATATGAGATCCTTTCTAGGGAGAGATGGAAGGAATTAGTTATTTGGGAAGATTCAGAAGTAGTATAAAGTTAAATATTTCAGAAGTTCATGTTTCCACTGCTTAGTCACAGAAACTTTCTTAAGATTTTTTTTTTCATAATTGAGTTATTATTTTTTGACAGAGGCCAATGGAAAAGTAATTTTGATACATTTCTCACAACAAAAGTATATGGATATATTGCTAGTCCCCTTTTTTCTTTTGATAACTGTATAGTTTTATTAATACCAGTCTTCAATTGTCACATATGACTGATTTTTCATAGAATTAACTTGTCAACCAATGACTTCTGAATGCGAAACACCTTAACCACAGTTTTAGAAACTGCAGATTCTCTGCTAATGTATCTCATTGCTTTCTGCTTTAATGGTATAGTCCTGGTAACCCCACATGATCAGAGAATCATGAAGATGGAAAGCATCTGGGTTATTTATCTTCATCTTTCCCCAAAGATGATTCATTTATCCCAGAGAATTGAAAGGAAGTACCAAAAGTCACACAAGTTAATGGGATGCCGGCCATGGCTAAACCCTAACGCTCTGATTTCCAAACCAGTATCTTTTCTACTAAATCATGACACATAAAAAATGTTCAAAAAATGACACCTTTGGCTTTTAAGGTAAGCCAGTGCCACAGTCCCCTTCAGGTATCCTAGTTAACTGGCTTGGTGGAATTAGCAGTAAGGTTTTGAGCAGAGGCAGCAGCAGTAGGACTGATTGATCTCTGCATGGCAAGGGAAGGTGTTAGTGGGTTCTGGGTGCTCACGGGAGGGCACAGATTCTCTATCATAGACTGGAAGTTGGGAATTCTCAGAATTTTTCTGCATGTCTGGAGGCAGAAGCCTTTATCTCTTGCAGAAGACCCCTGTTCTCCTATGTCTATACACTTTTAAGAGAGAGCAACAACACAGGAGGACCTCAGAGGGATCTCCAGTTGTTTTCTGTGGATGGGGAATTTTGCCTAAGCCAAACTGAGAGCTTTGAGGGGTGAATATATTCTTCCCCCTAGGAAGAGCCAGGGCTAAGTTGTACATAGATCAAGGCCTAGGTAGAGACTTGCTGAAAAGCATTACAGGTGCTGCTGTGGTCAGAGACTGGGAGGCCCTGAAGGATGGCTCCTCCATGGATGGTGATCTAATGAAATCAGTATCTCCTTCAGCTTCTTCCTTCACGGCAATGGTGTCCCAGGTTGAAGACTTCCAGGGATGTGGGGTTTGGTAAAGCACATAGTCTTATCTCTTTGGTTGCCATGTACGTCCCTTTAATACGGATCCAGGGCCCTAAAATGAGCAGAAAAACCTTGAGCAAGGAAATGCCGTCTCCAAGGCTCTTTTTCCTACACATAACAAAGCCTTATTTGGAGTCTGATTATCCAAAGACCTGCAAGAGAGGACCCAGTTTTCATCCTCTCAAATCCAAATTGGGCAGGGTAAGGGAGAGCAATTCTTGATGATAATGACAATATTTTGTTACGTGTCAGCTATGATTCTGGGCACTTTTTGTATATTAGTATTTATTTTCTCCACTAACCCTATGTAGTTGCTGCCATTATTACCTCCATTTTGCAGCTGAAACTGAGGCTCAGAGAGATTAAACAACTTCTGGGGTCACGCAGGCAGGAAGTGCTAGGACTGGAATTTGAAACCAGGGAGTCTGAGGTGCCCATTTTCACCACATCATGGGTAGCTTTTCTTTTTCTCTTTAGAAAGTTAAAACAAAGCTAGTCATGGTGTGGCCTGTTCCTTACCTGTATTTCCAGGGAACACAAAGATAACCGACGTAGAAACTTTGGCAAGGGGAGAAATATGACTCTGATTTATGCTTTTCACAGAAAGTAAACTTCTCAGCCATTGGTTTCCGAAGAGCTCTGTCACATTGCTAGTAAGTGACCGAAGAAAGATTTGAATCTAAGAAGTCTGACTATGAAGGCTGCATCGGAAACAATTATGCCTCTCTCAGTGTCTCCCTAGGGCTTTCATCTGTGTCCCCGAGTGCAGGCCCTGCCTGTCTGGCTCTGCACATGCTTGGGCCTGAAGCATGGAAAGTGTACAGGAGACAACAGTGTCAACAGATTGGACAGATTGGCCCTTTCCAATGAAGCCTTCCCTGATTTACTTGATACGTATTTATGAACAAAATAATGTTTAGAATATATTCTGCTCTTTTGACTCTGATTACCTAGATCCTATCCTGTATTTGTGCTTTTTATATAAGTTTTTTCTCTTGTAGATTATAAGCTCTCTAGAAGTAGGGATTTTTTTTTTCCTTCATTTTCCAACTAAGTTACTTGAGCAGGGATAGCCTTATATATATATATATATATATATGTGTGTGTGTGTGTGTGTGTGTGTGTGTGTGTATATTTATATATAGTTTATATTTATATAAATATAAAATATAATATGATATATTTAACATAGTATAGTATAATATATCACTGAGTCAATGTCATCAATAGAAACATCAAGAAAGAAGACATCAACATGAGACTGAGACATGGCTTGGAATGTCCCACTTGCTCAGGCAGAGTGCGTGCTCTGCCCTGTGCTTTTTTTGCCTCTCAAAGTCCCTAGTACCTCTCACAGTGCATTTTACAGCAGTTGTGTCTGTTCAGTTTTCTGTCTTTCTTGCTGGACTCTGATGTCTAGGAAGGCAAATACCGTTTATCCATGGAACCCAACATATGGTTGCTTATTACATATTTGAGGAGTGATGGAAAATGCTTATCTGTGGTTATCTACACCTTCAGTTGCCAAATACTCTGCATGAGTCATTTGAACTGGATGAACTAAAAGCACAATCCTGAGACTCAGGGATGGCAAATGCATGAGCAACTTTCAGAAATAGATTAAAAAAAAAAAAGCTATGTGGCATTACTCAACAACAAAACTGAATGAATTTAGTTGTATGTGGAAGAGTTTTGGATGCTCATTCTTTGAATCAGTTCTTAGAAGCAGCAATGAGAGAACAGGCTAAAATCATGCATGTGACACTGATGTTGAAATTATCCACAGGCAGTGACCTGGGCCCTCTTGAAGTACAGGTCCTGACTTAATAAATACACACAAGTGAGACAGAATGTGTGCGTTTTGAGGACACAGGTGAAGGTCCCATCACCACAGCTACAAGGGCAAACTGAGTTTCACAGATGCTAATGGCAGAGTCACCTGCTTGATTCCTGGGGTTCAGCACATAAAGGGAAAAGATCGGGAATCTCATCTTATTTCCAAGGTAACAGCAGATAAAGGGTTTCATCATCTATACAAAACTCGAAGCTGTGAGTGGCTTTTCTCCTCCAACACAGAGCCCTGCAGAAACAGACTGATGGCTTAGAAATGGCAGCCCCAGAAAAAAAGCTGCTCTAGGCTGAATAATTATTTCATGTCTGATCCCTAGGTCTAATACCAAGTGAGCGAAGCAAACCCTTTAGTAAAACAAATACCCACATTACGCCTATAGGAGCAAAGAGACAAATAGGAAGAGGCAGCCAATTCTGTTGCGAGGCAGGCGCCAGTGAGGATTGCCAGAGGGCATCTGCCGTGGCTAACAACAAAGCCGGCTCTGCCTGCGATGCGGGGTGCGCTGCTCGCTGCCCGGGCTGGCTCCTGCGAGGAGGACACCACTGTAGGGGATGTCAGGACAGCTCTGCTTCCAGCATGGACGTGACGTTTGGTAAATTGATTTCCCTTTCTACTAACTGAAAGCTAGTCGCTGAAGGGAGAGTGATTTCTGGGTACCATATGGGCCTATGGATACTTTCTAATTTAGTGGCTTGAATATTATCTGTTCATCTTTATATTAAGACATTTTATTATAATTATTTATACTGCCCCTAGCTGAAACAAACAGAGCTATTTGTTGAGCGGTTAAATGAGGAGAGTTGATGACTCTGCTCATGCTTGGGGAATCAAAGGAGATATGACACCCACATTATTTCAATTATGTTCAGGAAGCACAGCATGTCAGGAGAGAGCACGGTCTGCAGTGTTGATCAAAGGGTAGCGATAAAGCTCACAGCTCATTTACAACCTTAGCATCATGGCCTGACAAAGCTGGAAAGACCTTAGAGATCATTTATTCAAAACCTTTCGTTTTGGAAATCGAGGGCCTGGAAAAGGGAAATGACTCTCCCAAGATCACACAGCTGTTAGGAAGATTTAAGAATGTTCCAGGTCTTCTGAAACACAGTCTTTTGAGATCTCTGCTTAACCCGGTTGCTTTCCCTCCCCCTTTCAGGTGGCTTTGGTTTGCTTCTTAGATGTGACTTAATGGTCAAGGCTGGTTGAAAAACTGTTTCTTTTATAAAACATATAAACATATATATATATATATATTAGAAAAGCTTTCAAAAATACAAAATGTGCGTATATATAGTTTTGGGTAAAAAAGAACAAAGTCAATAACCTACTACTTAGGCGGATGTGGTTGATGTAGCAGTTACGGAGTACAAACCATTCAAAATGTTCCATCTGCACTCACCGCTGAGAGTCCCAAGAGCACTCAGTCCTTGTTGTGGTCTGAACATTTATGTCCCCCCAAAATTCATATTTTGAAACCTAATCCCCAGTTCAGTGTTTGGCGGTACATACTGTGGGAGATGATTAGGTCATGAGGATGTCGTCTTCAAGAATGGGATTAATGTCCTTATAAAAGAGGCCTAGGGAGCTTGCTTTCCCCTTCCTCCATGTGAGGACACAGCTAGAAGGACACTTCCTTGAGGCAGAGAGTGAGTCTGAGGTGTTTTATTATATCCGCCTTAATGGTGCTTTGTTATAGACAGTCCTCCATCATGCTCTATGGACTGCTGAGAAGTAAAAGAGATGTTGACACCAAGTTCTTGTCTGATGGATCAGACATTCATTTACCTGATCAGGTTAAATTCTTGCAGACACATAAACAACTTTCTGTCCTCTTCCCCTCTTTCTCATGCACACGTTTGTGCCAACACACACACACACAGATGAATAAGGTGTTATTTGACAATTGCTACATAACTGACTCACTAAATATGGTGTAACTTAAGCAAATGAATAGATTTCTTTCTCTGGGAAAGGTAACATTGGTGGGACTTGAATTGTGAAAGAAAGGACAATTTCAATAACAAAAAAGGGAAGAAGGAGAGAACACAATATAGGACTGGGCATGACATATTAGCGATGGCCTGGGGCTGAGATTAGAAGCGACTGGGGTGGCTTCACTAGCCTTGAGCATATACGCTGGCGGAAGTGGAATGTGCTTTCAGAGAGGCCTGGTAGATTAAGGTAATAGAGAAGACACACTAAGACAACACGCTAAAGAGTTGGGACGGAATATTCAGCGCAGGTACATGAGGGTTACATGTACAATTAGTTGCTGCCAAGAATAAAATAAACTAGATTATATGTAAGAGTGCAGTCGTTCTCTTTCATTGGTGACTTATGGAGGAAGCTATCTCTTCCCCAACTCCCACATCCATCTGGCCCTAACCTTATTCTCTGTCAATCTAAGTCAAATTTAAAGCAAGAAAAAAAAATGCTGTAATTGAAGTTGTCTATTTTTGCTAGTAATGTCTATTTCCTCAATGCTGTCTGTGATTAAATTAAATGCTCAAATAAAGTTAAATGAAAACTTTTTAGTCTCATTCAACACATATTTGTCAAATATTTATTAAGTCTTTCTGTGTGCCTGAAATTAGGCTGGCACCTGGGACTTGGAACAAGAACAAAATGGGGTGTCATTCCTCAAGCAGCTTGAATCAATAAGGAGAAATACGTGTTGGAAATTATTCCAGATGTGATGTCAGAAATCTGTGCCATGAACTTGGCTCATAAGGAGCCTGTTTTAGGCCTTGGATCCCATTTCTCCCTCTTTCTTAAATACTTTTCACTTGATCATAATATAGAACAAGAATCTTCCTTGCTATTTAGGTCTCATCTGAGCTTAGCAACTCCTCCCTGGGATCTTCTTTGAACATCCCATATAGTTACCATTCAGTCATTTCTACATCCTCCAACATTAACACTCTCCATAAGACCAAGACCTCTGGTGCTCATGTGTATATTTACTTACATTCTGCCTGCCTCACTCTAGTATGTAATCTCCATGATCGCAGGGTCCTTATCCATCATGTTCACAACTGTATGGACAGTGAACGCCAAGAGCAGTGCCTGACACACACCTGATGCTCAACTTGAAAAACAAATCAGTTAATAAAATAACATTTCCAGCACAATTGATCTCTGCTTACTTACATGGTCTTCGTAATAACCAAAAGGTAAAATTTCTCAAAAAAAACCTTGCTTTTCTCCTATTCTTCCATTTGCAGTCACCCATTTCCTAGCCTACAATGCTATACCTGTCCCTTTGCTCACTAAATATCAACATCTCTTTACCCTACTAGGCTCCAAGCATGCCCCTTCTTTTAAGAAGTCTTTTATGGTCATGCCAGGCCACAGAGTGCCTCACCTCTGAAGACCAGCAGTACATTTTAACTGTGTATGTCCTTGATAATTGCTAAGGCACTGCTAAGTAACACCCTATGTTACTCTCTTGTCCTATGATTTATCACTTGTATTTTCATTTCATCTCTTCAATGCCCACATAGTCTTTCTGTCATTTGGATTTAAGCTCCTGTACTTGCACTACAGGCCTTTATTTCCTTCAGTGTCCAGTAGGATTCTTGGTGCCATTCCATGGAGATGGTGTGTGTTTAGTAAATGGATTTGTTTTACAGAAATTCTTTTGTTGCCCCTGTATATACACTCTGATTCCTTCTTTTTCTTGCTTTGTGCCCTGGGAGACTGATATGCATGCACTTCATCAAGGAGCTCTCCTTCCTCCTGGCTGGGGTGGAGCTGAGCCACCAGGAGCATGAATCTAGGAACTGGTGAGAGGAAGGAGAGTGAGGGCAGAGGATGCACTCCCTGGTCCCCTCCCCTCCCTGAGGGACCATCATGATTTGGCTTCACCTTTGGTGGTAAAGCCTCAGCTCTCATCGGGGGATTTCTCCACATAGCACCCTTGCTCTGGGTTCCAGGGCCAACTTCCTCTCTTGAATCCTTCTAGCCTAAGGGTGGTTACTTGACCTATGGTCCTTCACCATTCCTTGGGATTTCTATTGCTCAGATCTTTATAAATAGTCTCTTTATTGAACTCTATTCAAATTACCTAATTTGAGGGTGCCTCCTATTTCCTGCTAAATCTCACACAAATTCCCTCCCTTTTCGTAGAACCTGACCCATTCACTGGTACATAGCTTGGGTCCTTCCCTTCCTGTGCAACTTTCTCTGATTACTTCTGATAGAAATGAGGCTCAACAAATGTCAGCTCAATTGTATTTGGCCATGTCACATTTTTGTATATTCAAATTCCCCTCCCTGTGACAAAAGAAGTCCTACCTCTGATAGGAATTACACTTTATGAAAACAGAACTCATTTATACACCTAAATATCTCTGTTCACTATATTCATCACCACTACCCTAGGATAGGCTGCCATCATCTCTCACCTGGCTCATGCCCATTCCAAAGACTTTTCTCATTAACTTACCTGCACCCCCTCTGGATTTTTGCAGATCTGTTCTCCACACTGTGACAGAGTGATGTCTACAAAGTGCACATCTGACCATGCTTCACCACTCACATCTCAAACAGCCACACTCATGTCCGCCAGCAGTCCTTCCATGGCCTAGGAAAAAAGACAAAACTCCTCACCTTGTCTCACAAGGTGTCTCATGGTCTGGTTGTCACCTGCTTCTCTCGTTTCCTCTGTACTCTGGCTCCTTACTTTTTCCACTTCAGTGACACTGGCTTTCTTTTAATGTTCCAGATGCTCCATGTTCCCTCCTGACATGGAGGCTTTGATGTACAGCCTGCACTCCCCAGAATGTTCTTTTCTCTTTGCTCTTCTTCGGTTAACTCCTGCTTATCTGCAGATCTCAAGCAAAGTGTCATTTTTCTCCAGGAACCTATCCCTGACCTTTCTAGCTCTTCATATCTCTTTATTTCCCAGTTTCTCCTCTTCAGAGCACTGCCATACTTGCAACTTCACTTTTATTTGGGTGATTATTGATATAGCTACATCTTCTACCAGCTCCCAAGCTCTATAAACACAGCGTCCAGATTTGCTTGCTCTTGTGCCACAAGCACCAAGTAGTACTGGCCATTCAATAAGTATTCACTGGACGCACATATCATCCTAACCCAGTTGTAATGGATGCCTCACACCTACTGAATTTCTTCACAATTGCATTTGTTATTTCAATAAGTATTTTTATTTTAATCAGATAGATAGACAAATCATCATGACAAAGAGGAGTAAGTTTTTATAAAACCACTTAAATAGTTCAGGTTCATTATAAAGTAGTGGTAAACATAGGTAAGTCAAAGAAAAAAATCCAGAGATTAATTGGGACAGGAGTTGAGTTAATCCAGAGTTAATATATTGGTGTACATTATTCAAGAATATATTTTTGGTTATTCAGTAGTCATTTGGATACAAGCAACAGCAAGTGAACTAAATAGAGGTTGGATAAGAAGTGGATTTATTGGAAGGACATCTAGTCAGGTCACATAATCAAAGGAGAGGCTAATATTCCAATTATAGGAAGGCCAGGAGAGTAATTGGAACCCAAGTTTCAAACTCCATTAGCAGTCTTGCTCTTTGAATCTCTGACTGTCCCTTCTGTCTGGCTGCCCAATGTCATTATTTCTTTCTGCAGTTCGGCTTCCTCCGTCGGGGTGGATTCTGACTCTGGAGGAGAAAAAAACTTTTCAATTTCCAGTTTGAAAAGAATTCTGAATCAGAGAAAGAAGTTCTGAGTGGCGTTATTATCTCGAGTCAGATTCTGAATGTGAGGGTGTTGGCATCATATAAGAACATGGTTGGACTTGGGGGAGGGGCAATTACAAAAAGAAAAGAAGTTCTGAGGAGGGTCAGGAGAGGTACCCACTACAACATGTGTGCAGAGTGTGTGTGTGAGAGGGGCATTGTTTCCAAGCCTCTGACCTCACATAATGACGTAACACAGCCACCTTTAAAAGGATAGCTCTGATGTGGCATTTCTGTCCTGACAGCCCAGACAAAAGAGGAGCTTGGCCTCGGCTGGGCAGGGGAAAGCGGTTTTGCTCATCATTTTCATTCTTTCAGTGGGGGCATCAATAAATAGGAATAAAAGGTGGAGGTGAGGAGACCACAGGGCAAAGGGAGAGGCCTAGAGGGAGGCTGAGCAAACCGATCCTGGATTTAGGCCACAAGGAGGAAATGTCATTCAAAGAAAAGGCAAGCAGCCCAAATGAGCTCATTTCTGAGAGAGGAAATGGGAGTTAATGAATAAAGATAGAACTAGGAATCTAAGGAGATAATTGGCCTTACTAGATATAGGGTCTCTTGCCAGAACAGTACATCCTAAAAATGCTAATTCAGAGCCCCAGACGATTGGAGCAGCAGCAGATCAGAACAGGCTCCTCAGACCTATTTGCAGGAAAGTCAGGAGGGCCTGGAAACCAGGTAGAGAAATTGGCATCTTGAGCAGAAGAAAGATGTATGTCACTCATTTTCCTCTGGCCTGGCTGCTTCCCAAAACCTCCTGGGCTTGCTGTTCCCGCACACGGGTGGAGGTGATAGGATCAGGTCTGTCCCTGTGGTGGTCAGTCTTCATGAGTCCTTCTATCCTGATGCAGCTGTGCTCCCAGGGCAGTTCATCATAGAATTTTCCAGAAGTTCTGAGTGTCTGTTCTCAGCTGCCTGTGCCAATTCCTCAGGGACACTTTCTCCCCCAGCGCCCTGCAACTCTGACTCTTTGGATTTGGGCAACACCAACCACCCACTGAGCGCTACTGGCATTATTTAAACACATTTCACATTTTATACTCTCATGGCAGGTAACATGATCTCAAATTCATGAAGCATCTGCTCTCTCCTCATCCATCTAATCTGGAGATAATTTTTAAAAGATTTTTTTTTTCTAATGACTCTAAATTTAAACCTTTTTTTTTTTTTAATGTGGAAGTTTGGGAGACTTTGAAAAGTCATGCTCAGCAAAAAAAAAAAAAAGTAATTTATACTCTCTCTAGTTAATAACCTCTTATGTGCTTTAATAATTTAAACCAATTATCAATGGGAAGGTCTACAGTGTATACTTCAATGATTGCTTTTCGTATATTTCCTCCTTTCTTTCATGCCGTATGCCACTTGTCCTCAATGTGTCTCCAGTGCCTATTATCTCTGCTATACACACATAAAATACTGCCTCAGCTAGGAGAACATGACCTTGACACTGAAAAAAGCAGTCCTTTAAAGGATAGCTCAATTAAAATCTAAGGCCTCTGCTCCTGATTGGATTTCATTACTATTCATAAGACTGTGCAGCGCCGAGCCCCATGTTCACAGGGTCCTCCAGGCTGGTTTTGGATAAGGTGCATTAAAGTTGTAAGTGGGATGTACGCCTGGAGCCTGCCGATGCTGAGTCACCAAAAAGCTCATTAGCCTGACTTGGCTCCTGGAGGTTTCATTCCCCTAAAAGAACACACGTGTCTCTCTGTTAGACTGGGAATACCTTGAGGGAGGCTGCGAAGTGGACCCATTAGGATCACGGGTTATTGGATTCAAACAGATCTAAGTTTGAATGGAAGTTCTGAAATTTAAAAGCTGGTGATATCGAACAACTTATTTAAATTCCCTGGCCCCAATTTACTCATCTATAAAATGAGAAGAATAATATGTTCCTTGCAAAATGGAGAGGGTACATCTAAAATGCTTAGCACAGTTCTGGGCCCATAGTAAGCTCCAAAGCTATTAGTAATAATAATAACACAAGGCAATGTCTTTTCTTTTTACATACCCAGGGTTCTTAATGACCATTCATCGCTGAGATAAGATTTAGATGGTTAAAAACCAGCTAATAGAAGGTAGGGGTGTGGGGAGGATGCTGCTCAGAGAAAAGGGAGGAATGCAAATTGAACAGTTAGAAAGGCTTCCTTGCAGAGGTGGGATGTGGAACAACTCACAAAGCTGGACATGGACATGAAACACCTTAGAACATAAAGAACTAATTGCTTTGTGCCAAGTCAAGAGAAAGGACTTCATGAGTGAAGCATACTTAATTCTAAAGATAAGACATCTGCACTGATCAAGAGGCCAGAGAGGGTGTCATCACTAGAACCTGTCCATAAATTTTCTGAAGGCTTCAGAGAGGAAGCGCAGAGCTGAATTATGTGCCAAATTCAAGTTAGTAACTGTAATACTTTAAAGGCAAGTCTTGATCTTTAATCTCCTATGCAACTGGCCCTCCTGTCCTATCAACAATATTACGGGGAGTTGAGCACACCTAGAATAAACGTGTAGTGCAAGTACATATTGCAGGATGAAATGGGGACCTTTGTCCTAAGGTTGATGTGTCAGGGAGAGGACTGGAGAAAGGATAAAAACCTGCCATGTTAGATAGGTCATGCTGAGTGTTGTGTTATGCCTCCCAGCTAAATCTGGAAAATCTCAGTTCTACAATGTTCTAGTGATGCCAGGTCAGAGTTTCTCAACTTTGACATTCTCAACATTTTGGGCTGGATAATTCTTGGTAGTGGAGCGTATTTTGTGCATTGTAGGATATTTAACGGCATACCTGGCCTCACCTACTGGATACCAGTAGCAACTTCACAATAGTGACAATCAAAATGTCTCCAAACATTGTCTAATATCCCTTGGATGGAGAGCAATCACCTCAGTTGAGAACTACTGCTCTATAGAAGTGATAATTATCAGGGGAGACAGGTGTGTCTAGTCACCTGGGTAACTGCTGTCCAAAATCTCTGATCTGGGCTCTTATCTGTAGCATTTCTGAGCCTAGTTGCCTTTGGTCTATTGACAGACAGGTGGGCAGTTACCATGATGTGAAGTTATGTGCTTTGGCCTAACAGAGTCAAGGTAGAGCTGGTTACATATATAAAAAATTTCAAATGAAAAAAAAAATTCCAAGTTTAATTTTTTTCCCAGAATTCATTGCAGGCAAATAACAGCAAGATTGCCCCATCTATACTACCCTATGCCAGGGCTAAGCCTGTCTGCAGTGCAGTTGTGCTGGTTTCGTGACACCCCAGCTTTGACTGCATCCCTGGATCTTGTGATCTCCTCTGCTCCATTCAGACTATGGAGAACTCACCTAAGTGCAGAGGCAATCATGTGTGGAGTAGCATGTGGGGTAAAACCCACATTCCAGCAGCACTGGATTTAGGCAGTGTTGGAGGAGGTTGAATATAAACCTCCTGCAATTTTTCTAACTGATCTGCCTTTACTGAGGCCATTTGAAACCAGGATTCTGGCATTTTCTTCCAACATCTAGGTCCACAATTGCACACAGGTGAATACAAGCCTCCTAAAATGCTTTCTGTCAAAGACAGAGTGGAGCAAAGTTCTAAAATCTTAATCACTTGATAAACACAAATCCTGTCATCCCTCCTCTTCATATCCAACTCTTCTGCAATTGTCCTTCTCAGCCAGAAGCTTTTGGATGGTGTCCTGTCTGCCTTCCCCAGCAAGTACAGGGGTCAGCTCCATCACTCTGATGAAATGTGACAGTGTCTCTGAGCTCCTAGGCAGCAGCACCGGCTACCAGCTCTCAGGATGCCCATTAGTCTGGACCACAACTAGAAGACCAGGCACAAAACAGAGAGGCAAACCAGCTTGATTTTATGGAGCTGAGATCATCCTTTGTGAATTTCTCTCTTGCACTTAATTCATGTTTTTATTTTTCTCTTTCAGCAAACTGTTTTCCCAATATATCCAACACTCCAGTCTGCACTTGGCTTTCTTCTTAAGCTCAATATCTTAGCCAATGACCAAAATTTTTATTCAAGAGCAAATGTCAAACCCAACAAAGACTACAGGTGAAATAAACATTCTATAGCTTGGTCTGCACTCTGCTGTGGCCTTGTCATTTTTTTATATTTTAAGTTCTTAGAATTAATTTCCCTCCCTTTGGGTTTCCAACCCAGATGGGATTCTTGAGACAAGAGCTGAAACTCTAAGAGACACATTTTCATGAGTTACTTAGATTTCCAGATGGCAAACTTCAGAGTGACAAAATATTACAATGAAGTACTATAAAGAGTTCCAGTGTTCAAACCAAGTACAAACTTTGAAGTGCTGGATGTGTCATTCTTGAAATTTGAACTCCCAAAGATTGGAGGATTGATGACACTAGATAACTTCATTTTTAGCTTTAAAAATTGATTTTTAAAATTTCTTACTATTGGCAGAGATAGGCCATTGATCATTTTAGAATTTAATTGATTTAATAACATAAGTTTTGACATAAAGTTTTCCTTTAACATTGCTGTTGTTTGGCATAAATAGAATTAGAAATACAAGTCCTTTCTTCTGATCGATTGCTTGACAAGACCTACTTCTGTCTTTTGCTGTTTAGTATGGACAGCTGCAAAGCCTAAGTTACTGTTGTCAACATGGAAAAAAAAGTGGTCATCATAAAAATTGTGAAGTTGACCAAGTACAAAAGCTCATCGTAAGTGATAGAACATCATCTGGAAGAGGAGCTAAGTACTCCTCACATTACGTATGTGAGTAGATCTCTCCTCCCACCTAAGCAAAGCAGTTTCACTTGCTTACTAGTCAGTGTTTTCTTATACGTAGACATTGATTTATTGGCAGATTGAGGACATACAAGCACCCTGATGGTGAGAAGTGGGCTGTGAGAATAAATACATCACCAGCCGTGCAGAAGGTACTTGTTACTAATCACCACGTTGCCGGTCATCGGATCCAGGGGAGAGAGTAACCAGTGGTCAGTGTTAAGCCATATGGCTCAAGAGTTCAAAAGATGAAAAACCACAGCTGCTTCTCTTATACACTGTGAGGGCAAGATTGCTGCAAAACGCAACTTACGAGAGTTAAGGGAGGACTAAAACGAACACGGAAAATTGGAGCTGCCTTAATTTGCTGAGCCAGCATATGTTGCAGAATATATAAACTGCGCAGGCAAAGCTCAGGCTACACAGAGGCTCCCAGCCCTGGCCAGACAAGGGTCTTGAAGAAAGACCCACACATCTGTTGGCCTGAAAGCTGCTGGTCTGAGTCCACAGGGGTTCCTGTATCTGGAGTATTGGCATGTGGATCTCTCTGCACAAAAGCGTCTCCCTGGACTGGGGAGGGTGACAAGCAGGGGATCATCCCATGGGCAGGACTGGGCACTACAGGCCCAGAAATGTAATGGGCTTATCTGATGCATCAGACACACATGAGCCTTGTGCCTATGCCAGCGTTTCTTCCTTTTGTTATTATTAATACACAGATTATCACTTGCCAACTCCCATGAGCTTCCTGACTATAAGGAAAACGTTTCTCTCATCATCAGCTAATGAGGACATTTTGTCCCTGTAATCCCTAAAGAAGTGTACTCCTCTCCTAATTAATCAACAAATATTTATTGAGCAGCTTTGGCACACAATCCCGCTGCCATCCCCTCGGAGTCTGTCCTCTCCACGGTGCTCTTGGAGAGCTCCCTGTGCCTGCACTGTTGAGGCACGTTCACTGCACTGCATGATCGTTCCGCACCCTCGTGGCTGGTTCTCTCACCGGGCTGAGAGCTCTCAAAGTCAGGGACCTCATTTCATTCATCTCTGTAAGTCTAGTGCCTGGGATAAGTCCTAGCACAGAGTGGGTGCTCCATAAATGCTTAAGGAATAAATGAACGATGGATGCGTAGATGGTTCTCAGCACCTTGGCACCATGACAGACATAAGAAAAGTACAAGCCTTGACTTCTTGAGGGATTCAGTCTAGATATGGTCCCAGTGACAATAAATAGAGCAGATAATGGATTACTAAATAGATTCATGTAATAATTATTACAGGGGTTTAGAGGGGGTGATCAGGATATACTGGAGAAATCAGGCAAGGTACACAGGGTGATGGTACTTGAGCTGTGTTTGGAAACTGGAGATTGTGGAATTTTATTCCTAGAAGATAAGGACTCCCAGCCCTCCCACCTTTCTGGGCATTCCTCCAAAGCAATCAGAAATGCAGAGCTTATATCTGAAATGAAAGTTTGTGATGTTCTTTTTAGTGATATATGATCTTTTGGATTGGGGAAGGTCAGAGAAAGAACGAAACTGTAAGTTAGGGAAAGTTTCCCCCTTTATCTGCTAAAAGAAGACAGCTGCTAAGTCCCCACAGATGTTCTCAGAGCATTACCAGGCTCTGGCCCCCTCCTCAGACCAGCCAGCTGTCTGTACAAGGGGATGGGGTCGCTGCAACCCACTCCAGGCAGGGGGAGTCCCAGGCATAGCTGCTCCAGTTCCCTGGTAGCACCTGCTGTCCTTGTCCCTTTCCCACATCACTGGGCTGGGGAAACACTGAGGGTGTTTCTGGCCAGAAATGCTCAGAACATAACCATGTGCATGGAAACCTTGAGGGTGGGAACAGAAAAGACATTACAAATGGGAAACATGATGATTTCAGTGGAGGCCCAGCCTTTGATTTTTCCTTCTCAACTGCCCCTGCTGTGTTCTCCTTCCTCCTGGGGATGACACTTTAAGTGAGTGTTCCAAAAATCCTTCTCTCTGAGCTGTCCACTCAGAGCCAGGATTTCCTGTGCTTCCTTCTGTCTCACGTCTGGGGCAATGGCTGGCTTGCCCTATCTGACTGTTCCCTTCTGTTTTTCCTCATACGGGGACTAGACTCAGCTCTGTCCTGCCTGGGCCAGCGAGTTCGTGGTATATCACAGGCCACATCAGCCACACCTAGAATCCTATCACTCACCCAGGCCTGGTGTCACCCAGAGAAAATTGCCCCTTATCTTTCTTTGAGACTATGATGAGTCCTATGGGTGAGACATTTGTAGGAATTCTTAAGGAAGGGAACTTGAGAAAACTTAAACTCACAAAGAACTGATTAAAAGACAACAAACTTATTTCCTGCTACTACCCATGGTTGCCTTCCATGGGACTCCTGCGGATGACCAGGAAGGATGCAGAGGACCATCCTCCACTGGCTGCTCCTCCTGTGGCTGGCACTTTCCAAGTTACCATGGGAGGGTGACTTACAGACTGGCAGCCAGAACGGCCACCCTACCACGAGGTGTGGTTCTCAGAGTTGTGAGGAAAAAACAAACTTTCTAATTTTGCATGACTTTTTAACCAGAAGGGATAAGTCTCTCTTCATACAACCTGGCCCAAGCTTTTTCCTGGGCTGCCCTATATTCCAACTGTGTACTTGGACAGGCACTTACAGGAATGAAGGCCGGATTAAAGGAAGTCAGGCAGGGTGAGTTTAGAAAACCTGGCTGTGGACCTAAACTAAGATATATGGCTTCTGTTTTATGTTCATTTTTATGCAGTTTCTGTGGGGCTCATCATGAGTTGGATGACCTCATGAGTTGGATGACATCATGAGTAGGATGACATCAGTCATCACCAGCAGATACCCCTATGTTTTAGGTGAGGGGTGGAGTGAGCATGAGGGCAGCGGGCTTGAGAGAGAAGGAACAGAGGCAGAAGAAAAGTCCTCGGGACAGGAATTGAACTGATGGCCCTGACAGTCTTATGGCCCCAGGAACGTCCATGCGATGCTTGTGAATACAAGGGAAAGCTCCCCAAAATGAAGATGCAGCAGAGGAAAGCAGAGGAAAGCCTGCCATGGGGCTGCTCCCCCTTCAGAGAGGGGCCTCCTCACTCTCCCTTCATCTGGGGAGAAGGGTGCAGTGGTCTCTTTGTCCTCTAGGAGAAGGAAATGATCTGGTAATTTACTATAAGAGCTCCTGTCTAGAAATCAGCAACCCTGGGTCCCAGATGATCCATCTCAGTATGACATTGAGTGGGCTCCATTCTCATCTGCTGAGTCTTGGCTTTTTTCATATGCAAAATTAGAAAGTGGCCTCTGAGGAACTCTGTAGCTATGGTGATCTGTGAATTGATGGCATCGCATTAAGTCATTGAGGAGAGCATTCTGGTGAGGTATGTTTTAGTTTTAAGTGTGGATTCTCCAGCAGGGTAGTCCAGACATTATGGAGTGAAGAGACTTGTAGGCAACAGCAACTCCAGTTCCTTGTCAGGGCAGCAAGCTGGACACGAGGCTCCTGGTGGGGTCCCATCCACTGGTCTTAGGCACAATGGGGGCATGGGCAGGTGTATTTCATCCATTGACCCATCTATTCTGCAAAAATGTCCTTGAATACCTCCTACCGCTTGCTCTGTGCTAGGGATGGAAGAGAAACAAAAGCCAACACAAGACACAGTCCTTGCTCAAGGAGCTCTTTGCCCCATGCACAGGGTGGGAGTTATCACTCAGGAGGGGCCCAGCCCAGAGTGATAGCCAGGGTGAAGACTCTTGGCCGTGGATTTTCGGAGCTAATCTTCTAGGACAGGTTGGACTTTGATAAGGATGGGGATGACTGTGGGGAGGTGAGTAGGGAAGGAAGATGTTGAAGACAAAGGGTCCTGCTTATTTGATTGCCCCACTGGGAGGGTGCCAGAGCCAAGACAGAAGGAGAGGAAACATGAGACACTCCCTCCTCAGCTCCCCTGCCTTACCCAAGTGACAAGACAAGCAGCGAGACTTGCACTGCAGAGAATAAAGAAACCTGAGTCTGGGATCCATCCCTGTTCCTGCCGTGCTCTGTGGCTTTGTGCATCTTGCCCGGGGTGCATTCTGCAGCTCGTGGACGCTTATTATCCATAATAATCATAATAATTAATAAAACCTTTTAAAGGGGGCTTTAATCATGCTTGTGCTTTGCTTCCAAACACATAATAAAAAAGAATTACTTATAAAAGTGACAAATTTATTCCTAATTATACCATTATTTTGTTATGCAATACAAGTAAAGCAATCTTTGAAGCTGGAAAAATGTCTCATGCAGAATTAATTAGAGCAGTACATGGTTTGGAATTAGGCAATTATTTTATTGATATTTCACAAGTAGAACTTTGTAAGAGCACCTCAAATATTTTCATTATTGCCAGTAAATAGTTATTTTAAACACTTACTGGTACGAGTTCCAAAGATAAACTTCGGACTGTTTTCTGGACCTTATAAAAATGTTTTTAGTCTGAGAGAAAATTTGTAGGACACAGAAGTCACCGTGGCCCCAGGGAAGTTTTGAGGAAGCAGATGGCGACGTTCAGAGAACTCACTTGTTGTCTGACGTGACACGGCAAGAGAGGGGCTGCAGAGGGTCCCACCCGCTGCTCAGAGGGAGCCCAGAGAGCACCCCTATGCTGATGAGGGAATCCAGGGAGGAAGAGAAACAACCAGGCCACATGGGAGATCACCAGCCAAGGTCACTGTTCTCATCCCTGGACTCTCATTCCTGTGGTCTCACTTCCTTTTAAAAATATACGCTTGTTTTTCATGTTATAAAAGTAATACCTATTCATATCCAATGCTCTTTCCTACTGCCTTCTGTCCCAAGCCCACACTGACTCCTTTATTTCATTTTTTGCTGCAGATTAAATAGCCCGTGAACACTGTCATGTGTTCTTGCTTTCCCTCATGCATGTAAAACTTGCCTCCTCCCCCATCTACTCCAAGTCTGGAAATAAATCGAAGGCTAGGCTCTCTTTTAGTCTTCTGCCTTAACCAGCTCACACTCAGGGTAGGACACATGGCACAGGTGCTACAAAGGCGTATTTAGAAGAGTCACCAAGCTCATGTACGTGACCAGAATGTAGGAGACTGTAGTCCTCACAAGGGTCCTATGGGTTGGCATCTGGATTCCAGAGAGGTTGTGGGTAGTGGGTTACCACTGAGATGATCACCAGCATTCCTGGGCCTCTGCGAACTGTGAATGTACTAATGTAGTGACCTCATCCTGGGCCATGGTTTTGCAGCCCTCTATAGAACAGAGTGCCTCTTAGTTCCATGGGTTATTAGGAAGAAAACTTCTTCTGTACTGGACGCATATGATTCTGGGAATATGCAGGCAGAGAAAACACCTTGGCAGGCAAGGGCACAGGCAGTTGGTTCAGTTGGTTCCACACTCCAAAGGAGGAAGAAAAGAAATAAATGGCTACAGAGGCCTCTGTTGTTCCCAGGGCAGTCTCTAGGCACTGTGTTTGCTGCCCTCAGCTCTAGCCAGAGGGACGTTACTTACTCCCTGTGCACCCTGAAGCCAGGCAAAATCTCTTTTGGGCTCAGTTTCTCAAACTCTAAAATGAAGGTGTTGGGCTAGCAGGAGCCTAGGGCTTATGTGAGGTGCACTGCGGTTATCACCCTACCCTGCGGGTGGCTTCTCCTTTGCCAGACGCATAGGCACAGCGAGCTTTAAGTAGCTAAAATAATAAAAATGTTCTTTAGTCTCCCATGGCAGCTTGCTCTATCATTACAGCTCTCTCGCAGCTCAGATTTGCTACCTAATATTTAACCTAAACCTTTTCCCTGCTTTTGTTTTAGTTCATCATCACTTGCTCGGTCCTATCAATCTACCTATGCATTTCTATGCCACCTCTCACCAGAGTGCTTAGCACCTGTCCTCTCTGAGCAATGAGGTTAATATTGAAGGTAAAATCCATTTCGTAGAGATAATGTACTATAGACCTTTCAGAAAAGCTCTCTATGATAATGAGGAATGAGTTACCATGCTGAGGTTGTTTAAATGTCATTTATTTTAACAAGTGACACTCTGAATTTATTTAAAGTTGACTACAATGAAGGAAGGGTGGAAAGTTTTAAAGTTTCATGAAACAATAATAGAACTGCAAAGCAAGGAGCCCTGAAAGATAGATCTGAAAGGCGATTCTGATTACAAGCTCCATGGGAGGGCTGGTTGGGTTGAATGTTTTCCCGAGGCGTGTGAAAGACTCCAGGGATGTGGAGAATAAGGATGTCACAGAGAGAGCACTGGGTTGGCCTCTGAGCTTCTCTTTCTTTGCCGTTGTGTGCCTGTGCATATGTGTGCTCATGTGTACACAGATGTCTTGGCAGGTGTATGGTTGCAAGTGAGTGAGCTCAAGGAGAAATAGTTTCTTTCCCCCTTGACTGTACTATTTAACTCTCCTCCCACCAGCAAACTGGGGACCAGGAGTCCTGAGGCAGCTGTCACTCTCTTACTTGCTCTCTTACTTGGCTGGAGCAGGGTTTGGTTCTCTGAGAATGAAGACCATATTTTTTGTTCTCCTCTTCACCAGTAGGGGCGCTCTCAGTGTTAGATATAAAGCTCAATGCTTATTCATTGAAGAATGGGGTTTAGAGGGCAGGCAATGGGCAAAGATTGTAGAGTCTTTTTAGGGAAAATACGGTGAGGGCTGAGGAATTTAGTAGCCTTTATCTGAATGAGCTAAGGGTTCTCAAGGGTGATGGAGATTCTTTTGATCGCAAGAACCAGAAACTAGGTAAAACGAAATTAAGAAAAACAGAGGTGGGTGGAAAGGAGGTGGATGCTGGTGTACCTCATAGGACATAGAGCCACTGAGCCCCTCAAGGGCATGGAAGGAGGGAATAGAAACCCTGTCATAGGGACTCTTTCTCTGTCCTTTGTCTCTGCCTCTCTGCTCATTTTCTCTTCTTCATTCTTCCTCTCTGGGAGACCAGCTTCTTGTTTCTCTAGATATATGTTGGGCAAAAGATGGATCCTCAACAACTTCCCAAGGTATATGCTATTTGTTCCAGCCATGCACAGAAAATGCACTGGCTAAATCTGAATCCTAATTCCACACCCCTAGGAGGGAGAATCAGATGGGTTTGGCTTAAGTCAACACTGTACCTCCAAGAGCTAACTGTTCCTTCCCCTTGCCCCTAATGGCTCCTGGTGGAGATTAACTGCATCTCCCCATTGGTAAACAGTAATAAGAAACATTTTTTAAAAGATAATAATTAAAAAATAATGTACTCTTGGTCCAATCATTTATATAGTCCAGAAGACAAGGTCAGAAAACAAATAAGCAAACAAAGAAAAACCACAGATGTGCACACTTAGGGGCTTGTTTCTGTGTATGAGGGAGACAGATTTTCATGGAAAGCAGCCATTTTGATCTGGGAAGATATCACAAAATATTTCTAATACATGAGAGAACATTAAAGCATGCATAAATCTGAGCTCAGTACCAACTGCAATCTTGTCTTCCTGGAGTTGGGAGATGGCATATGGTGCTTTGCCAATCTAAATGAGATGCCATCTGAAGGTGGGTGATTTTATGAAGAATTAGATCATAACAACATTTTTAAAGTTAAATAAGTTATTTTCTTTTCACTCCAATCAATTTCTTTATTTGAACATTTAAGATAATTATAGGCTACAGGTAAATTATATATTATCCACATGCTAAATTATAACTCATCTCCACCAATTAATATTTATTGAGCAGTGAATGGGCCAAATATGCTAAGTTAGGGATTCAAGACCTGAGTGTAATTAAGCATTTCGGCTGGGAAAGATTATAACTGCATCTTCCCAAACATCCCTCCCTTCTCTCCCCAGTGTATGTGAAGGGAAATGTAAGGATAATATGGTAACCCTTAGCTTATCTCTAAAGTTGTTTACACAGGAAAAAAAAATCAATTACTTTAAATATTTTAGATCCTATTTCTTAGTAACTAACCAATGACAATTTATGATGGTCTTAAAAGACAGGCAGAGGAGTCGAATTTAATTGTATTTATTTTTTCATTCCCTGGGGCTGCTGGTGGGTCTCTTGCAGGCAGGCAGGAAGGAAACTAGAGTGACCCTCAGTTTGGTGCTCATGAGTTTGGGGTCCCGTGAGGTTGGCAGACTAGAAACTAGTCTGCTCGGTACTGCTGAGGGTGCGGTAAAGCTAAGCAAAGCAGGTTATGGTCGGGCAGAAAATAGAAATGACGGTATATCTATGGCTTTGCAAACTGACTGTGAATAAAGCTGAAAAAATAAAGCACTTCGAAATCCAGAATTTAATTTAGACCACAGAGCAGATATTTATTTTATAAGAATGACTACAATCATGCAGGAAAATAGGATGGTGCCTGGCAATTCAGCGTGTGCCAACCCCCACGAGCATCCTCTTCTCAAAAAGGATTGACACATAAACCTGGAGGATGATCTGAGTCCCTGCGAACCCCCCTGGCAGGAGGGGAGGGCGGAGGGAGTCAGAGAATGGTTGAGGTTGTGCCTGGCAGAGGTGACAGGGTGTGACCTTGAGGAGAAAGCACATTGATTGTCAGGGTGATATGACAGAGGACAAATTTCCTGGCCTGAATCTGAGACATCGAGAGCCCCACGGACAGTATGAGCCAATTTGCCCAGGATGTTTTCAGTTAATGCCTGTCTGCATTTGCATGATGAATTATTTTCTCCCCCTACTCATCACAGGCATCAGCTCAAACAAGGGTTTCAGGAACCACCATTTGTGATGAATGAGTCCATGCTTCAAGCCGTATATGTTGGCAGAGTCCTTTCTAAGCCTTGTATGTTCTGTGTTCAGCCTCATCTTTGGATTTCTGGCAGCTCCAAATATCCTATAACTGCAGATTATAGGGATACTCTGTAGTATAAACAGATACTTTTAGAGTGATTCCTACTTTCCAAGCTCCATTCTGTGTGTTTTCTCCTTTGAATCTCATAATTACCCAGAGATGGGCGGAGGCTGGGTTGTTATTGCTCAGGTATGTTAAAGTACTTGCTTGAGGTGATCGTGGTTGTCGGAGGCAGAGTCTGGACTACAGCTCAGATTCCCCAATCTCTAGCCCAGTGTTTTTCCTATCGTGTGAATAGCAAAGCCATATACACACTGAGATCTCTCACCCACCTGGGTATTCTATTACCCAGTACAATGCCTGCTATGGAGTCAGTGTCCCTGATGCTTAAAGAACCAGGACAGAGAGAACAGAACTACAAAGGAGGCCAACTAGACTCTAGTTCTGCCATGAAGCAGTTGTATTACATTGCCCCTCCCTCCACCTTTAAAAACGTGTGTGGGGTTTTATTCTCTCCTATAAAGTGAGGGAAATATGATGAGCTCTATCTACTCAGGAGTTATAGCAATAGACATATATGGAAAGTGTGGGATAATGTTTAGAAAAAAGAAAATATACAATGTTCAGTATTTAAAAATAAGTGGATATAAACATATAATGGATTCCCACAAAGGACTTTGATGATCTTAAGAGAGTGGTCCCCGCTAGCCTTTGTTTGACACAAATCCATGTAGCCCCTGAAGCCCTGAGTGCGGGTGGTCACCACTGTCACATCTCTGGACGGGAGGTGGAAGTGAGGGTATGCCCGGCCACTTTAGAGAAAAGGGAGAGTGAATACGAGATGCAGCAGATAAGAGCCAGCCAGGCTTGGTCTTTTTAAAAGAAAATTGAAGGCAAATTCTAGGCATAATGTCCATAATTCACATTTTGGAATTGGGAAAGGCATGTTTGTGCTTATTACACCATATACAAACTTGCTTAACTGGATGTGGTTTTCCCTTTCACTTCCTCACTGGAACTGTTGGGTGTGCTGCTGTTTTGTACTAGAGAAGGCATATCCGAGTCCAAAGGAAATGCTAGCAATTTAATAGGAGATAAAGGGATCCAACACGGCTCACACACACAATAAATGAAATGAGAGGAGACAGACGTGTAATGTGTCTTTAATGTAATCACAACTATATTCCAAGGATGAAGGTGTAATCTCCATTTGTATGGATGCTCACGGCTTTCTTATTTGCAATCATCATTAGCGGGTTGTGTGCACCTTGGTGTAATACGAATCTGCCCGGTGGAAATCTAATACCCCCTAATGAAACGAGAAAACATCAATTGTGACAGAAGGGACCTGGCTGAGTCAGGCCACCCACGCAGCCCAGTGGCCTGATTTCCAGCAGTCAATACCAAAGATTCTAAATTCTGCCCCTGATTACGGACAATACAATACAATCCCTTCAAAACACTCATGTCAGAGGGAGAACCAAGCTTCCATATGTGCTGACATCAAGGAGGACTGACTGCTCCTCTGGACACTGGGTGGCTTGCCTGGGCGCATCTTGGGTGGGGTCCTGGTAGTCACTTGACACCTCCTGTATATCTGATTTATAAAGTGGATTTGGTCCTTGTTCCTATCCCTTAGTAAAGTAAAGTTATTTACATTTTCAAGGATGTTTACACTGCTGGCATTTCTTACTCCCCTGGATTAGCATGGCTTTTTATCTGTTTCTTATCACATTCAACCTATCTCATAGTTATTTGTGCCTGCGGTTTATTTTTCCCAGCAGACTGTGAACCTTTCAATATGAAGGTCCATTTTGTAATCATCTCTGTAATCCCTCCTCACACCTTAGCACGGAGCCTGGCGAAGAGGTGACTTGAGCTGTGCTCGGTGAACTCAATTCTCTTATATCTGCAAGCAGGACTATTCCTCTGGATAAAAATCTGTGTAGGACTTAAATTAATAAATCTGCACTTTTTTTTTTTTTTATTTTCGTGTTAGCTCAAACCATCATAGCATGCTTATTAGTGAATTCTAGGAAAATAATCTCTTGCCAGATTTTCAACTTCATTTACAAATAAATTTTATATTTGCCAAATTTTGCAAATATTTCAAACTCTTTAAAAATTATGTTTATAATTAAACATAGAATATCCTTATCCAAACTTCACTGCTAACTATAACTCCGAGATTTTTGAGGATCAGTGTCATATAGTAAAGTCTTAGGAACTAACAGATAGCTGAGCTCAGTTCAGATTGTGCAACTCATTCATCATACAGCTCTGGGCAAGGGGCAGCTTCATGGGTCTTAGTTGCTTCATGATTAAAACACTCATATTAATACCTGTGCTGTGTATCTCATAGAGTTATAACAAAACTAATCAAATGATTGGTGTCAAAGTACCTTCTAACCTGCAGAGCTGTATATAAAATTAAAGGGTTTATAATAGGAAATAAAAATGGGAAAGGCTAGAAGTGCTAACATCTCTTCAACATAATAAAACAAGAGCCCATGTTCACTCTAGGATTCAAATGCACATAAGTGAGAATGGCAAGAGCATTAGGCAGGGCCAAAGAAGATCTAGTTGTACAAATTACCCAGGAGTTGCCTGGAAAGAGAACACAGTTTATGAGAGTTGAGTACACAAGGATGTTCCAAAGACTGTGTGGAGGCCCAAGAGGGAGGGGCAATTGTAAGTAGGTGATCTATCCAGCTTTTGGTCTCCACCTTTTCCTGTAACCTCCTGACCCCAGGACTCTTTGGAAAGAAGAAATTACAGAAAGACAAAGAATAAATAATGAACAATGAAAAACAATTCCACTGAAATCTCTGCGAGACTGTGGTGAGGCAGCTCTGTTCTGATTCTCGTGTAACAAAGCATAACTGCAGGGAGAGTGGAGGCCCTTTCCTGCTTCAGCGTGGGATACAGAATGAGCTGGAATACAGTGAGAGTTCCAGAAGCCAGAACCTGTTTTGGTCACATTGACAGTTTTACACTCCAGTTTGAGCGGCGGTGCCCAGAACCTGTCACAGCAGTTGTGGCCCATGCCTCTGGAAGCAGCACATACCAATAATACCAATAATTAGTAGTGGGAGCCAATGGCATTGCCTGGGACATTATTGCACCCTCCCTAAAGACAGCAGGCATCAAGGTGGTGCTGCTGAATGAGAGGCACTAGTGTACTGTGGGTTTAGTATCATGGAGTAGTTTTGGCATAATTGACAGTGACTTGGAGGAGTGACAATGACATCATCTAAGAGCATTGGTGTAGCACTGTAAATATTGGAAAAATTCCTGTGAACTAATGGAAAAACACCAGGAATATCAATTACAGAAAACTGAAGGAAGCCACTTGTTATGGTACATGTGGTAGCAAGAACCAAGTCTAGGAAAACACAGATAACACAGAACCAGGAAAAATTGAGTGTTGTTCAGTTCTCATTGCTTTAAATAGGAAAGGACTATTGGCCACTGGCCAGTGTAGCTCCAGCAGCATCCCGTGGTTCCAAATTAAGTAGGGGGACCTGCATGTAGCCAGTGTGCAATAAATGACAATAAGGAATGCTGGAGCCCTTAGTTTTCCCTTAGACAGGGAAAACTGTCCTCAGTTGTAGAGGATGAGAGATCGCTTTAGTTGTTCTTCCATTTACAATTCCCCAGATTCACAGCCTTCTCGAGCTCAGGCAAGCACCTCCTCCTCATCCCTTAGAATTTACATTTCGCAATGTTAAAACAAGATCTGTTATAGATAATTTAGCCCCGGGAAGCTTAAGCCAGGGACAGTCAAGCAGGGCTTCAGTAACAGGGAACACCAGGCCTCTTTATTTCTTTACCCTGGGACTTTTATTTCTGAGCCAAGAAGATAACACATCTTAATAGCAAGCAGCTGAGTTAACTAGATAAAAGGTTTCATAAACAGTTAGTGAAATCTTGAAATCAGAGAAACCGGAGATTCGCGGCCTTACCGTGCTTGACTGGATCTAAATGCACATCACCGAGAGCGGCACAGTGGCGATGGCGAGATACTCTGCAGCGCTCCCCCGAGCCGAGACAGACACGGCTCTCCATCCGTTCGTTCATTCCACAGATGTAAACACGTTGAATTCTACCGCGCAGTTTCCTCTTGGCTTCAGTCTGAGGATAAAAGATGCCAAAAGAATCAATCAGCTAAAACGGATTTAATGATCCACACAATAAAGACTACATTAAACCAATGAGGACACGGAGCTAATGAAAGGCCATCTTTACATACCAGTTGACGCCACAGAAATAGACAACCTAAAAAATTTAAGACCATAGGTAAATGACGGTACTGGGAATTAATAAAAAAATGTGAAAAATGAGTTAAAATGAATAAACCGAAATGTACCAAAAGGACCAGGATTATAAATTTCGGTGATTCTATGGTTAAAGGGGAATGATGGGCAAACAAAAGCAGAAAAACAGAGCAAAAGGGTATAAAACCTGCATGGAGAGAAGAAAAAACTCAGGAAGGCTTTTAGGGCATTGATTTTGGTGGAGGAAGGGACCAAAGAGAGCCTGGAGTACTAGACTAGGAGCTTCAGATTTGAGAACAGCTAGCTCCCAGACTGACCACCCACGAGCAAAAGATTTTAAATAAAAGTACAAATTCAAGAAAATTCCAATTACTGTGGCAGCAGTAGAAAAAGGGAATATCAAAGGAAGTATCGAGGGGAAAAATGATTGATTCTGAACAAAGAAAAATTAAAGATCAAAAGCAAGAAGATAAAGGAAATCATACTGGTTTTGGACAAAGACTACACGCATTCAAAACCTATAAATAGATAAATGGGGAGCAATTTTCTGAAAAAAGTTAATGAAATGGAGCAACAACTGAGATATGGAAAATAATGATTATGTGATGATGGGAATAAAGCCAGTCAAATGCTACCACATCAATTAAGGAAACAGCAGGCCTCCAGAGCAGGGACAAAAATAATACAACTTCTGAAGACCCAACATTTACAAGACAACATAAAAGAACCAAGAGAAACATGTGCCTTTCACTACTAATCTGCCTTTACATGAAATACTAGGGGAAAAAAACTTAAAAAACATGATTATGATTCAAATTGCAAAGCAAATGCTTCAAAGCCCTGTGTACTCCACCAGAGTCTCCTATGTGATCTCTAAGCCATGTGCCCTCATTTTTGTAGGTGACCACTCCACGGGTGACGTCACTGGCTTTGTAGATGTTAAAACCCTTGGGTGGGGGCAGAAGGGCTCTGTAGGCTTGGTATCGTGGCACAGTTTTGCCATAATTGACGGGGACTTGGTGAATGCCTCTGCCTTCTCTGAGCTCCTGCGTTCACTCTCAGCTTCCTTTAGAGCCAGAGGGAATGTTTTTAGCCATGACTTTTCTGGCTTCCCCCTCCCAATTTCTGACACTAATGAGTAATCTGTCCATGCAGTCAGTCTTCAGATACACCTGCTGAGCACACAGTTGGATGAACAGTTGGACTAAAGGATTCAGTGTCCCTAACGACCTCTTTCTTCCCAGTTACCAAACCAGGGTAGATACTAATGTTCTTTCTGATGTCATTAATTAGCTGTGCTTGGCTGGTTGTGGATGGCACCATCGAAATTTCGTTCTCAGATTTTCTCTGTCTTCCTCTTTTCTCTAATGCTTGTTTTGACATCTGTTTATTTTTTCTGCATCTTCAGTGACTAGTAAAGTGCTTAGCTCATTGTCAGTGCCAAGAATGAAAGAATTGCCACATGCTCACCTTCATACGGAGTCCATGCACCTACCCCTGAGTCCACTGTCCCTCCTCTGTCCACTTTTCTGGCTCTCATTCCCTCACGTTCCAGCTCCAAACTATGAGGGTTTCATCTTGTCCTTCCCTCACCTGACTTTATGTTTTCCCCCTTTTCTTCCTTCACTTTCTCTTTTCTGTTTTTTTTTTCTTTTAGAAAAGAAAAATAGTTCATTTCAAGGCAGCGGATAGCTCACCAAAGAAAAAAAGCAGTACATGCTGTAGTGTTTCTTGTCTTTTTTATTTTAGTAAGTTCGTCTTTGAAAAGCCCGAACTCAAGATCTTATTCCTCCCGGGTACTTCTTTGAGTGTCATTCCCTAGAAACAGGATTTCCCACAGCTTATTTAAAAATAGCAAAACACAAACTAACATACATATTTATAAAACTTATATAAATGCTTATAAATATTTATTACAATTTAAACAAAACTGGAACACAAATCTGTAGTTACAATAAAGTATGATTTCTACCCATTTATAACTATGTCCAATAATACAATCTCAGCTTTCCCTTCATGTTTCTTGTCATTTCTTTTCCAGCTCAGCCTATGTTTTTTTAAAATTTGAGTTACGGTAATAGGTTTAATAGCTCCTAATATCGTATATTGATTTTGTATTTTTTAAATTTTTTATTAAGGTTATACATGGACATAATCTGAGTTAAATATTTCTTCAAAATTTCTTATGAAAAATTAGTCTCTCCTCTCCTGCCATTATTTCCCATTTTTCATGTGTATTAGTCTTCCATTGTTGTCATAACAAATTACCACAAATTTAGTGGCTTAAAACAACATAAGTTGTATAGGTCAGAAGTTCAACATGGGTCTCACTGAGTTAAAACCAAGGTGTTGGCAGGGCTGATTCTCTCTAGGGCAGAATGTGTTTCGTTACTCATTTGTGTGCTGGTAGAATTCAGTTCCATGTGGTTGACGGACTGTTGCTGGCTGTTGTCCGAGGGCTCCCCTAAACCCTAGTCTTTATGTATAAAGTCTCCTGTAACTCAGAACCAGCAACAGGACATTGAATCTTTCTCATGGGGCCATCTCTATGACATCATCTTCTGCCTTTCTCTTCTATTTTTAAGAATTCAAGTGATTGCTCTGGGCTCACCCTGGTAATGCCCCTGTTTCAAGTTTTTAACCTTAGTCAAATCTGCAAAGTCACACTTGCAAAGTCCTTTTGCCATGTAAAATAACTTCACAGGCTCCAGGAATTTGGGCTTGGACATCTTTAAGTGGAGGGGTGTTATTCTACCTACCACACTATGGTATACACATGCAGGTCTTTTAGATATTTATTTGGTGTTTACCCCACTATCTCTAAATAGCATTCTGAATTAGAACTTGATATTTTTTAGTTTTTATAATTACTTTTTGTCTTACAATTATAGAGGATAATGATTTAACTACCTTTCACATACAATCTCCCATAAAATATGTCCATTTCTTGTCCCTTTGTCCTCCTAATATGGTCACATTAAAATTAGATGGAATATGGTTCTTACAATATTACTATTATGTATACACGGTCCATAAATGAATTGTGTGTTATGCTATAACTTTCTTTTTTTCTTAGGCAAAACGTTTTTGTTTGTTAAATTTCTATATATCCATCTCAGTTATCCTATACTCTCTCAATGTAAACTTTCTCTCACCTTTCCGAAGAGCTCTCTCTCAGAATGTTCTGACCTGTTCCAATCTGAACTTGTTGATTTCTAAGTGGGCTGCCCAACCGCATCAAGGGAATCTCCCTGTGCTTTCCAGCATACAGATTCCTTTCACCTCTTATTCTGTGTGTTCGTTCTCTGTTCCCTCTCATTTTAATTGAGCACATTCTTCAGGAACTGCCTGATAAAAGGAGTATGGGAAGTACTATATTTTAGACATATATATTTACACGCGTGAAAATGTCTTTTTCCTGTTCTCATGCTTAGGAGAGGTTTGGTTTGGAATTTTAGATGGATATTATTTTCCCTTAGAATTTTGGTCTTTATATCAAATCCTTCCTGTTTACTGGGCTTCATAATCCTTGTCCTTATCTTCTAGTCTTAGGGGCATTCTGTTTTGTTCTCTCCAGAGGAAAAACCCTTTATCCTTCTCCTGCAGTGAAGAGTGTGAGGAGGGACCTGTGGTCTATTGCTTCATAAAAAAGACTTCCCACGAACCCTCCAGTTTTTGACCCTATATTCCTACCCTCAAACAACCCCTTTCCTGGGTACCCTGTTCTTCCAATCCAGGCCTCTGGGGACTTTAGGACATAAATGAAGATGTTGCTTGCTTTCTCCAGATTAGGTTTTCACATTCTCCGTCTGCTAAGGCAGTTAACCTTGACTATTTTCAAGTTTCAAGATTTTGTTTCTGTTGTCTCCACTTCTGTTCTCTCTGCTATCATGTGTGTGACCTTTTACATCGCTGTTGCTCATTTCTTTTTGGTGATAACTGAATCCAACTTGTAAGGTCAACAAGCTGTCTTTAACTAGAAGTCTTCATAGATGCTAAGAGTTCAACATTTTTTATTTTGTTGTTGCTGATATCAAGATCAAAGTTTCTAGATATACCAACTCTTTCACCGTCTACTTTTAAATGGGCAACTCCTTGCAGAACAACTTTACCTAGATATCCTGCCAGACTGTAGCTAAAACCCAACTGGAAAATGCCAAAACATTCCTTCCAAACTGGTGCTTCGTTCTGGCCTACCCTTGTAGCCTTGGGTACCACCATTTTCCTGATCTTAAACTGTTCTACTATGTTTCCAACTTGTTTATCAGATCTAATCTATTAATAAGGCATATTGATTCCTTTTTCATGACATCTTTCAAATATGCCCTTCCTGATCCTAACCTTTTTTTATTTCCCAGTCTAGGCTCTCAGTATCTCTAACCAGGATTATTGTAAAACAACCTATTGACAAGTTTTGATCACCCATTCCCCACTTCTTATTTTCCATTCTGTTCAATCTTCCTGAAGACCACTCTCACCAGGTTACCTTCTAGCTATATATATAGGGCTTTATCAATCTCCCCCCATTTGGATCAAGTACTTATATTTCTCCCCCACTTTTTGGATCAAGTTTAGACTGAGCTGTCACCACTTGAATATAGACAGCATTCAATAAATGTTCATAAAAGGAGGAGCTCAATGACCTTCAAGGACTCTATCAGAGTGTTTTGCCTTATCTAACAACAGTTTTCTCTGACTGCATAACATGGATCCTTCCTGCCTGTCACAATGCCTCCCCACCCCGCATTTCCAGTGTAAATCCTCATCCTGCTTCTGTCCCTACGTTACCTCCTTTAAGGCTTTTTCCCTTTCCACATAGATCTACATTTCCTCAAGGATCTACTTTAACTGCTCCTGGAAACCAGCCCAGACTGATCCAGGCTACACAACCTCCATCTTTCTGTGAATATCAAGGCTTGGAGCTAGATGTCTCAAAATCACTTGTGTGTTGTTTGCTCTTTTTCTTGTGTGTGCGTTTTTTTTTCCCTCAAGCTCTTTGAGGGTAGGAATTAAATCTAACATTTCTCTCAAACTCTTCGTTGTGCTGGGCACATGACTTAGCATACACGAACTAGTATGTTTTAAGCTTTTCTATAAAAATATCCTTAAGCAAAGAACAGTAAAGACCTTACTCTGACATAAGCACTTAGAAAGTTCACCATTTCCTCAAATTCATGTATAGCATTTTTTTTCACTTTGCATTTTAAACTATGACATATTTGTGTCAATAGATTGAGTCCAAAATTTGACTCCACCACTTAATACTGTACAGCCTTGGACCAATTACTCAGCTTCTCTGTAAACAAAGATTACAGTTATTCCTATCCTATTGTTCAGGTGAAGCAAATTCTTTAATTCATACAGAACAGTCTAAACCATGATAAGAAGTCAGGAAACACTCAACAATATTAGCTGCTATTTTAATAAAAATATTTAGATTACTTTTCCTTCAATAGTCAATATTCAGGTTGCTCCAGAAGTACGTGCCATGTTTATCTTCTGGTCTCAGAGGAGCAGGATGAAGCCACGCAGCAGACCCTTATATGATAGACTTGGGAGCCAACAGGGGGATCACATGGTGTCCCCTGTTGCAAAGGCTGAGTTCCATCCACCTCAGCCCTGTCCCGCCTCACACAGGACCTCCCCACACTCCCACTCTGTGGCACCTTCACGCACGGCTCCTGCAATACACAAACCTCCACTTTTTAAAACACGTAGATTTGGATGATCTGTGTCTCTCAAAAGATTTCATAAATTGAAACCTCCACATGCCTGGATCTGGTTTTTGTTTGTTTATTGCCAGAGTGCCCGCAATAAAGAAGAAACACTTCTGTCCCAAGATCGGACGTGGCTCTTTTTCTTTACTGTTCCTTATGGGCCTCGCTCAGTCTATCTCCAAATTATGGTACAGTTTTTCTTTCCTGTGATTTTCAGGGGAGACTGAAGCAGGGTGGTTTTAAGCCAGATCTGGGCGCATTGGTGTTACGGTGAGAAGGGAGGAAAAGAGGAAATAGAGGGGCTAAAAAAGGGATTAAGACGTGCTGTGATTTAACCCAGAGTGCTGTAAATTACTTCCAGTTTGTCACTTGGCAGATTTGCTTCTCCATCCATGTCTGCTCTAAATATAAGTTCTCTGGATTCCCAAAATACTTCTCCCTTCTCACCCCCTTCGATAATTTCATTCTCTGGCAGATCGCAGACTGGTATGAATCAGTAAGTGTCCATTTAATTTTCTAAGGCTAGATTCAGTGATGTTCTTTAAGCAGATGGAGATATATTTTAAGGAGTGCTGGAGGTCTTGTTGCTTACTCAGTTATGACACATAAGGAGACCACTTGATTATGAAGGAAAGTAATGACGTCTTCCCTGTGGGCAAAAGCAAGTGCCATATACACCTCTCTCAGCACAATGCCCACTTGGATGAAATACTCCGTTCTATCTCTGCCTACGGAACTCATGAATAGCCTTTAAGGTCCTGAGCAAATGCTGTCTCTTCCAGGAAGTCCACCTTGATTCTCTCTTTTTTGCTCCTTCAGCTTATTACTTGTACTGATTTTGTGACACTTAGCCCTATCTTGCAGTGTAATGGGTTAGAGATATGGCAGGACTCATGACCAAATGATGAGTTTGGGCAGGGAATGTGCCCAATTCCCATTGTCTATTGGGCAAGAAATGTGCCCAATGCCCATTCATTTTCCAAATTTCATAGCAAATTGCCTGAAGCAATGAAGGGTCAAACATAACTTTGCTAAAGTCAATGGCCAATGTAGCTTGTTTAGAGACGAGGCCCACTTGCATGGATGTTCTCTCAGGGTGCTCAGGACCAGAGCCCTTCTGTGAGGCCAGGCCTTGAACTTTGGAAGGGGGCAGCTCTTCGTGGTACTTTTTCTTCCCTCTGCAGTCACTGGTGCCCTAGTGATCTCACTTCTAGCCCAGCCAAACTTGCTCCCAGATCACCTCCCAACCTTATTTGGGCTCTTCTATGAATTATCTTTTATGGGGAAGCGGCTAATCCTTATTTGTTTTACCAAAGGGGTTTGAGGAAGTAGATCAAACATTCCAAATGAATTTTTTGTTGTTGTTTTCTTTTTGGTACATAGGGGTCTTTGTCTAAGACATTTCTGCCTGCAATAAGGTGGTTGTAAAAGTGACAAAACATAGGACTTTGGTGGTTGCTTTTATCCCTTGGCCTGAAATTCATCTCAATGCCTTTTTTTTTTCAGTAAAGCATTCCCCTTTTAAAATTGGTTAACAATAGGCAGCACTAAGAGCACACCTGAAGCCTCTGTGCATGTGAAATCAATGGAAAACTCACAGCCGCCTCCAAGGACTCTTTTTAAAATCACCTTGGACCCTGTGTCTCAGAGAGAAACTAAAAGAAGCAGCAGCTAAATATCATTGCCATGCACAAGGCATTTCACGATTTGCTACTTTAATTTCTAAAAACTCTACAGCTCTATTATAAGGAGCACATAGTCTATTATCTCCTGATAATAAACCTTAAATAAATGCCAAACACAGAGGTCTAAAATTATTTCTGGCCTCATGCATCACTTAGGTTGTAATGGCCCTGAGATTGACTAAAAATAATGAAATGTATTCATTATGCAGAGTTTGTGTGTGTGACTGTGTGTGTATGTGTGTTTTTTAGACTCTTCCAGATGTTAGGGCATGGATATCCCCTTTGACAATGTTGAGGCTTTGCAAAAATGCAGGGGTCCCTATGTGAGCCAAATTGTAACAAAAATGCCTTTGTATCCCTTTTTTCCTTGATTTGCCACTTGGACTTGTTTACCAAGTCTGCTTAATTGATCCTCTTATTAATCCTACCTAAAATCCATACCCTTTCTTCATCGTGACTATCATCACTTCCATCCAGATCCTTAGACTTCTTAAGTGAATTTCTGCTACATCCTAACTTCAAGTCTCTCCATTGCTGCCGTCAGAATAATATTTCTACCCTGTAAAATTGGGCTTTTATATTCCTGTTTACTTTTCCAAGGTTAAAGCCAAACTTCTAAATATTTCAAACACAAACTTCTGTTATACTGCTCCTGCCTAGTTCTACAAATCTGTCTGGCAACACAGCCCTATAGACACACCCTACTTCAGCCATTGCTATAATCTTGTAGTCACTCAAATGCTCCATTCTGTTATGTGTTTCTGGACTTCTATTCACTCTGTTTCATTTGTCTTGAATTCCTTCCTTTTCACTGTCTTGCCGGCTAACTCCCAGATATCCATCCAAAGTCCAACAGTTGTCATTTTCAGCAAGGCCACCAACATCTTCCCTGAAGCTACACTCTTCCCTTAGCGTCCTCCCTATGTTTGTACCAATCCCGAAAACATCATTACTCTCCTTTCTGTTTCCCTGGCTGTATTTAAAATTCTTTGTGGGAAGGGACTATTTGCATCCTCAGGATTAGCATGTCTTTAGGACTTCTTGTACCAAACTGATGTCTTTGGGCAAATTAATGAGGTTGACTTATGTTTTTAACAAATAAATGGGAACTCATGACTCAAATAAAAGTTGTCTTTTCTGAAAGCATTTTCTTGGAAGTGTAGGCTGCATCTAGTGAGAAAATTCAAAATCTCATGGAAACTCCTCTTTGGGGACAGCTTTTGGATCCCATTTACAAGTCTAGCAAGGAAATTGGGCTCAGTTTCATAGGCACATGGCTGTCTGTGACACGAATGAACTCTTAGCTTCATCACCCAGCTTATTTATCAGACTTGACTGTGAATGACTTCTGATGCGGGTGAATTTTATTTTTGGCAACAAAAGACACAATTTTCTATCACTGAGAATTAAATAAGCAAAAAAAGGTTCACCAGTTCTGAAATCCATCCTTAAAGAGGAATTCAGATATATTCTGGGCAGGCAATATCTTTGAAACGTATGTATTATCACCTGTTGGAACTGTTTGGAAGAACGGGTCTCAATTTCTGCTGATGGCCCGGCTTGCTTATTTAATCAGGCCTGTGACATGGAGGCAGCATGGGCTTAGTAATAAAAGCACAAATTTTAAAGTCAAATGATTTAAACTTGATTTCTTACCCTGAGTCATGCCACTTACATGGCCTTGGACAAGTGACTGACTTTGGGGGAAAATGGATTTCAGGTTACTGTGTTAAAATGAGGTCAGAGATATTCAAGAATGGTGATACTCATTAAAGAATAACTGTTATAAAATTTATTTTTATTGATTGTTTATTACATGCTAAACTGAGCTAAAATATTCATAATAATTTTATCATGTAACTCTCTCTAAAAAATAATTTATAGGTAAGGAAACTTAAGCTCCGAGAGATAAGAAGTTTGCCTAGTACGACACAGCTATTCAAGGGTAGAGAAAATCAGTTTTCACTCAGGCAGTTTGACTCCGTAGACCATATTTCTCAATTACCTTTTCCCCATTTCTTACAAAACTCTCACTACATCCAGACTTTCTAGTAGTCGGGACTTAGTATGTTGATGAATTTGAATTTTGGACCATTTCCTGATTAAGCTATATTCATATAAATGAAAGTTTTTTGGTGGACCTCATTAGAGAATATCTCACCTCAAGTACTTATAAAATTCAAAACCACATACATGAGCACGCAAATACACACACTCTATAAACTATTCAAGAGACACTATATAACTTCCCTAGGGGTTGATTGAAGATCACTTGCCAGGCATCCTTTTGGTAAGTGATGCGTTTCCAAACAGGAAGAAAATCTTTCTGAAGGGCTGTCATGTGTAAGAGGGTACAGAGTGTTTGTGTGGCCTCCAAAAGGCACAATCAAGACAAATGGATGGAACTTACAGGAGACACGATTTCAGTTTATTGTGAGAAGGAAGCAAGTGACAATCGGGGAAACCCAACACCAAGGTAGGCTGCCTTGTAGGGCACAGCACTCCTTGTCGCTGAGGGTGTTTAAGAAGAGGTGAGAGACCTCTGTCAAGGATGCCATAGACATGAGCCCTGGGAGGCTATTGGGTCGCATGTCCTGTAAAGTCCCTTATAGCCTTCAGAGTTTGAAATTTCATAAAGAAGCCAGCACTGTGGTGACCCTCACCCTGCTCAGTGGACCACAGAGCTGCCAGACCATACACTCCATAACTCAGAGTGAAACGGGCTCTGCATAGGTCTCTCAGGACATGAATGACAGCAGAGATGACATCTCAATGCCTTTCTAGTTTCTTTCTGATGCAGAAATGTCAATGTTTAAATCTATGTACAAATTAATCATCAAGTAGAAAATCAGCAGCTTATGCTCTCATTGATAATTTTTACTTTAATGTTTGCATATCAAATGAACAATGACTACTGGAAAAGTCATCTAAGTATGTAAGTGGCTATTTTAAAATAAGTACTTACAATACCAGTCATTGTATATAAACTGACTTACTTAATCCCCTCAACAATATCATGGAAAATAGGTATTATTTGCATTTTAAAGATGAAGAAACTAAACCTTGGGAAGCCAGGCATAAATACCACTGCAGTGAAAGGATGAAAAGTTTCTTTGATAAAAGAACAGGGAAATTTATTGCATAAAAGCAATATGTGACATGTCTCCATCTATAGGAATGACTTCTCAGATGCACACATTCCAAATGTTGGGATTCACAGTTTTAGTCATAGCTTTCCTTCCCAATCACTCACTTGATCCAGTGGTTCCTTGGTTTCAATTCCTGCCGAGACCCTCAGTATCTCAGCTGCTTGGTCTGGGCAAATAGAAGCACCCACGGAATTATAAATTGCACCAGTTTCTTTTTTATTTTTATTTTCTTTATTTCACCATATTATGGGGTACAAATATGTAGGTTATGTATATTGTCCTTGACCCTTCAAGTGTCAGGACAGAGCTTCAAGTGTGTCCATGCCCCAGACAGTGCGCACTGCACCCATTATGTGTGTATATGCCCATACCCTATACCCCCCTGTGATCTGCCCAACACCCGATGAATGTTATTATTGCTATATGTGCACTTAAGTGTAGATCAGTTAATACCAATTTGATGGTGAGTACATGTGGTGCTTGTTTTTCCATTCTTGGGATATTTCACTCAGTAGAATGGGTTCTAGCTCTATCCAAAATAATACAAGAGGTGCTATATCACCATTGTTTTTTGTGGCTGAATAGAACTCCATGGTATACATATGCCACATTTTATTAAACAACTCATGTATTGATGGGCACTTGAGTTGTTTCCACATCTTTGCAATTGTGAATTGTGCTGTTGTAAACATTCTAGTGCACATGTCTTTTTAATAGAATGTCTTTTTTTCCTTTGGGTAGATGCCCAGTAAGGGGATTGCTGGATCAAAAGGTAGTTCTACTTTTAGCTCTTTGAGGTATCTCCATACTATTTTCCACAGAGGTTGTACTAGTTTGCAGTCCCATCAGCAGTGTAGGAGTGTTCCTATCTCTCATCCATGCCAACATTTATTGTTTTGGGACTTTTTGATAAAGTCCATTCTCATTGGAGCTAAGTGATTTCTCATTGTGGCTTTCATTTGCATTTCTATGATGATTAGAGATGTTGAGCATTTTTTCATATGTTTGTTAGCCATTAGTCTATCTTCTCTTGAAAAGTTTCTGTTCATGTCCTTTGCTCACTTTTTGATAGGGTTGTTTGATTTTTTCTTGCTGATTTTCCTGAGTTCTATATAAATTCTAGTTATCAGCCCTAAACCGGATGTGTAGCATTCATGGGAATATTTTCTCCCATTCTGTAGGTTGTCTGTTTGCTCTCATGATAGTTTCCTTGGCTGTGCAGAAGCTTTTTAATTTGATCAGGTCCCATTTATTTATTTTTGTTGTTGCTGTGACTGCCTTTGGGGTCTTCTTCATAAATTCTTTGTCTACGCCAATGTCTGTAAGAGTTTTTCCAACATTTTCGTCTAGAATTCTTATAGATTCAAGCCTTAGGTTTAAGTGAGAGGTGAAAGGTACAGAGCCTGTTTCACTCTTCTACATGTGGCTATCCAATTTTTCCCAGCACCAATTATTAAATAAAGATTCTTTTCCCCATGGTATGTTTTTGTCTGCTTTGTCAAAGATTAGATGGCTGTATGAGGATGGTTTTACATCTGGCGTCTCAGTTCTGTTCCATTGGTCTATGTTCTTGTGCCAGTACTATGCTGTTTTACCTACTATAGATTTGTAGTATAGCTTGAAGTCTGGTAAATTGATGCCTCCCAATTTGTTCATTTTGCTTAACATTGGTTTTGCTATATGGGGTCTTCTAGGGTTTCATACAAAGTGTAGAATTATTTTTTGTAGATCTGTGAAAAATGTTGGTATTTTAATAGGGATTGTATTGAATCTGTAGATCACTTTGGGTACTATAGACATTTTAAAAATGTTGATTCTGCCAACCTATGAGTGTGGTATGGTTTTCCACCTGTTTATGTCCTCTGCTATTTCCTTCCTCAGTGTTTCATAGTTCTCCCTGTAGAATTCTTTTACCTCCTTAGTTAAATATATTCCTAGATATTTTATTTTCTTTGTTGCTATTGTGAAGGGTATTGAGTCTTTGATTTGGTTCTCAGTTTGACTGTTGTTGGTGCATAGGAATGCTACTGATTTCTGTACATTGATTTTGTAATATGAGACATTGCTGAATTTGTTTATCAGCTCTAGTAGTCTCATGGCAGAATATTTGTGGTTTTCTAGACATAAGATCATATAATCAGCAAAGAGAGAGTTTGATCT
>CAUYRT010054651.1:0-27205 GCA_963574885.1 Lepilemur ruficaudatus | reverse complement strand
GACTTTATTTCTCCCTCGTAGATGAAACTTAATTTTGCCGGATAAAGAATTTTAGGTTGGGCTTTATTCTGTTTTAGAAGATTAAGGATAGGCACCCAGTCCCTTCTGGCTTGTAGGGTTTCAGCTGAGAAATCTGCAGTTAATCTAATAGGCCTGCCTTTGACGTTTATTTGTTGTTTTTGTCTAGCTGCACGGAGGATTGCTTCTTTTGCATTTACTTTGTTCAGCCTAATAATCACGTGACGAGGTGATTGCCTTTTCATGTTGAGTTTTCCGGGAGTTCTGTGTGCTTCTTGTATCTGAATATTGAGATTTCTGGCTAGGCCTGGCATATTTTCCTCTAGTATTTCATGAAATAAGTTTTCCAGCCCTTGTGAGCGGTCCTCAGCTCCCTCTGGCACCCCTATCAACCATAGGTTAGGTTTTTTTTTACATAATCCCATACTTCTTGTAAACTTTGGTCTTGTCACTTGTTTCTGTGTTCCCTTTCTTCCTCTGCTTTGTTGAGGGCATAGAGATAGTCTTCAAGCTCTGAAACTCTTTCCTCAGCACGGTCCATCCTGTTCTTAAGACTTTCCATTGAGTTTTGAAGCTCTCTGAATATTTCCTTCATTTCCAGGATTTCTGTTTGATTCTTCTTTATCAATTCAATTTCTTTGGAGAATTTTTCATTCATTTCCTGAATTGTTCTTGTGGTTTCTCTATGTTGGGAATGAATTTTCTCTTCTATGCCATTGAGTTTTCTAACCATCCATATTCGGAACTCTTTCTCTGTCAGATTAATCGTATCGAGTAGGTTGCTATCAGTTGGTGATGATAGAGAGTTTATTTTTGGAGACGATTTTTCTGTCTTATTCTTCATGTTTCCTGTGATCTTTCGCTGGTTCTTTCTCATCTGGGTTCTTTGTCAAGGGTGAGTTGCTGGGACTGGATTATGAACCACATTCTGAAAGGCTGCTTCTATCTTCTTTCAGCCTCCAGCAGGGAAGAGGACTGGAATTGAAGGTGACAGTCTGTGGACCAGGTTACAGGATGAATGGCCTCCTTTTCAGCTTCACCCCGGGGTGCAGTCAGTTCCTTCTGCAAGAAGCACCAGGCCCCAGTCACAGGTGAGGGTGGGTGGTGCTGACTCCCCATGACCCAAGTGAAGAGGCAATCTCCCTTGAAACTCCTCCCTGTCAAGCTGGTTCTACTCTCCTGGCTCAGAAGGAAAACAACTGGGTAGGGAGGGCAAGGACCCAAACCAGCCTGGCATGTCAGCTGTGGCTGGCTGTCATCATGTTTCCCTAACCTTCCCTTCAAATGCTGAACAGGTGCTGAATGGGAGCTGCCTGCAAGACTCTGACTTTTTTTTTTCTCTCTTCTCCCAAATCTCTTTGAAATGCTGGACCTGCTTAACTGTTTTTTTTTCCCCCTTTTTTTCCCAACCTCTTTCGTATGCAAATGCCAGCCCTGGTGGACAGGTTTCGGACCTGTAGGGGGTCTGTGGTCACTGTCAGAGCAGCCTGCAATGTTTCCAAGCTAGTGGAAACTTCCCCTCCCCCATCCAGCGTCTGCACTCTGAGTCCCAGTGTAGCACAGCCTCCCAAGGCTCGCCCTCAGCAGCAGCATCCCAATTCGCTGAAACCGCACTGTTCTGGTGCAGGGTAGCAGGGATGCTAGGTCTATCCAGAGTCTGCCAAAACCTCAGCGAGTTCCTAGGGCAGGGTGAAGGCACTCTCCTCAGTCACTCCTGTGGCAGTGGGGAGTGCCTGCTCGGCTAGGGCCCTCTCCAAATAGAGGAGCACACCGGAGAGTTCAAATTTTTCCTGCTCCAGTTTTTTCTCTGCACAGTCTGTCTGCCTACACCACTATTACCCGCAGACTTCAGCCACTTCCCTGCTTGTGAGGGTGTGGGGCACAAGGGGGGAAGGGTGGTCTTCCCGGGGAATCAAAATGCCCCGGCACAGATGCTGGCTGGCTGGCCAAAGCAGGAACCAGGCTCCCTCTCTAAGGTACCCGTCAGTCTCTCTACTTCGTGATAAATTTTCTGATTCACCTCTGTTTTCCACTGAGGTCCTGTGTACCACTCTGTTTCTCTGTAGGTCCGCAGAGCTGGTCCTGTGGAAGTGGAGTTCACTCGCGTGCAGTGGTCTGCCTATTTCACCTCTGACTCTGAGAGCCGAGAGCCAGGAGGGCACTCCTATTCTGCCATTTTCCACAATCCATGGTTTCTATTTTTCAAATATTTCTTAGAAAATTTACCCATTTTTTCAGGACAACTTAAGGATAAACTTGTCAGTTTTCACAAAAATAATTCCACTGGGAATTTGATTTGAATTGCATTGTATATATTTTAGTTGAATTTATGTTGCAAAGTTATTGAGGTTTCAAAATAATAGAAAAATTAATTATTAAGAAACTCTGAGATGGTGACTTGTGAGATGAGGTGAGCAAGTGAGGATCATGTGGTTTATGTGGAATATCTGCAAGAGGAGTATCCAGCAACTTCTTCAAATCTCAACTACTGTTTATTTTGAGCATTAACTATTGAAATAATGTATTTTACTCCAAACAAAAAGTCTCTTCAAAATAGCCTGTCTAGTCTTCAATATATGTGTGTATATATATGTACAAATATATATTTGTATGTATTTTGAAATATGTTCAAAAATAATTTTTGGAAAGATAATCATATGGTCAGTCTTCAGAAGTCATCCATATTTCATAGACCTCACACTACAGATATATATTTAGTAGTAGTATTAGTAGCACCTAACAGCATACTCTGAAAAAAATGTCTTATATGAAATCTCTGAATATCAGAAATAAGTACAAAGTCAAGGATAGCTTTTACTCAATAATCTTAATATCGCTTCTTTAATCCCAGGGAATTCTTCCCAGATATGCTTCACCCAGAGAACACTAAAACTCTGTGTCATACCAAGAACCACTATGTGGAAAAAGGAAAATTTATGTGTACCAGTTATTGGATATGTGATTGAAAACTCTGTCCCTAAACAATGCTTTATACCAATTCATGCTATTGTTCATTGGTCTGTGTGTTGATATAGCCTTGTTTTCTCTGACAAAGCTTTTAGAATGTGTAGGCAGTGAATGATAGACCACCTCTATATAGCTGTCCCCAAATATTTTAATGGTATCAAAATAACAGAATTAGAGATTTAGTATTTGGCACAGACCATGTTCTGATTAAATATACTAGGTCTTCCCAAAGTGAAAAACTTCCTCACATTGAGTGAAAATAAAGCCATCTAGGTTTTACCTGCTAGCTAATGTCCCTGTGCTGGATGTTTGATTAATTGCTAATATGTAAAATTGAGTGAATGTGAAAGTAAGTAAAATGCAAACTCTGCAACCCTCTGTTCATATCTGAGAGCTTGAGGCAATGGACAATTGTCGATGGGTAACAGTTTCTGAACAAGAGTTACCACATTTAGCAAATAAAAATACAGGGTGCCCCATTAAATTTGAATTCAGATGAATAATGAATGACTTCTTTGTATAAGTATGTACCAAATATTGCATAGAACAATCTTATGCTAAAAAGCATACTTTTAAATCTGAAATTCGAATTTAACTTGGTATTCTTTATTTTATTTGTAAATTCTATTTATAACCACCAATGTATGATATGCAAGGTTGAGCAAAGTAAAGTTTTGAAAAGCTGAGGTCAAAGTGGCTCATTTAAAGATCTAGAGTCTATGCAATTTATCTATGTAAGGCTATAACAGTGGTGTGTTCATTGTGTGCCAAGCACTGTGCTGATTGTTTTACATGCATTATCTGATTTCGTCTTCACAAAAATCCTCCCACCTAGGTAATGTTATAAGGAAGGAGATTTAGTCAGTCAGTAAAGGTTGCAGAACTAGTGCAGTGGTGGAGCAGAATTTTGAACCCAGGGAATTTGTCTCCAGAGTCCATGCCCTTCATGCTGCAAGCAGTACCTCCTACTTTGGTTCAGGCTTTGACAAGGCTAGTCTTACAGAGTCATTGAAAAGTTTCAACTTCCAGTCCTTCAAATATATTGAAGAAATTACATAATTAAATTTGGGAGAAGCCTGGAGTTTCTAATGAGACTATTTATAACTCTTCTTAATCAACTCCCGTACCTAGATTTGGAAATAATAAAGACAATTAACATATTCCACTAAGTAGGTTCTATGTTTTGCAGCAACACGCTATACTGACAAATTATTGGCACCATTTAATACTCTTGATTTTTAAAATATTAATAGAATGACTAGCACTAATTGTGAGATATTTTCTTGGCACCTATTTGGTGCAAAATCTCTGTGCTAAGAGATGTGGGAGGGTAGGAAGACAAATAAGTCATAGTTTTTCCTCTCAAGGAATTTGAAATTTAATTGGAGAGGCAGACATAAACAACTAACTTCTTAAATACCAGGAAATGTGAAATAAGACCTTTAGAAGAAGTGCAAGGAGAGTACATCTAGAATACAGAGGAGGGTAGATTCTCTTTGAGTGAGAAAGGTAAAGGATGATATAGAGGAGGGAAAGCAGGGACACAAGTAAAATAAAATTACAAAAAAGGAAAAGAAAACTCAAAGAAACCAGGCATCTCTATGGCTATTTTGCTATAGAGAAATTAGAAATTTATTATAGACATGAAGAGAGTTGATAATAATAGAGTAATATTGGTTTAGAAGTAACATATTGTCCTGCTATCATATTTTGATTCTAAATTATTTTTTCTGATGTCATCTAATATAAAATGTTTATTCATTCCTTTATTCTCTTAAACTACTAAACCTGGATTTTGTTAATCATTTTAAAGTCATGTGATCACAGTGTGTAGACAGGTATAAGTCCCAGAGATATGACCAATAATGCAGGCTATGAAAACAAGTGACAAATAGAAGATATGGATGCTCTGAATTGCGTTTTTTTAAAAAAGTTAATATCTTATTTATGCTAATCTAAGAATAAGATTCATTCTAGATTTAAAACATTATGTACCTTAACAAATGAAATGGATGATGAATTTTGTATGTTTTCTCTATCATATTGTTAGGTTCATCTGTGTGGGTGTTTCCTGGTACCCCAGTTCCCCAGTGTTATGAATGAGTCCTAGTACTGTGTTAAACTGTAGCACGAGCAATTCTCTTAATTGAGAATAGTAGATCAATATTTTTCTTAGCATGCATAGTAAAGAAAAGGTCCCACAATGGAAAGAAGCAATCTTAAAGAAGATTCCTAAGCATAAGAATCTTCGAAGTGCAGTGACACAAGACCCGAAGAATGGGCCCCACTTGTACTCGCCATCAAATTGGTATTGACTGATTAACACTATGGTGTTCAAATGGTGGGAGTGTTCACTAGGGATCTGGGGAGTGGAGGGAAAAAAAAAAAAGAAATTAGCCAAACAACTAAATATAGAAAAAATTAGGGGCATGGTGGCAGGTGCCTGTAGTCCCTGCTACCCAGGAGGCTAAGGCAGGAAGATTGCTTGAGCCTAGGAGTTTGAGGTTGCTGTGAGCTAGGCTGATGCCACGGTTCTCTGACACCATGGTACTCTAGCCCAGGCAAGAGAGCAAGACTGTCTCAAAAAAAAAAAAAATTCAATGGAGATAAGTCCACGTGCATAATTATAGTAAATAATATTCCAAATCCAAGACAGCAAGACATTCTGGGGGGGGGTGGAATACCACAATAAAAAGACAGGCCTCAAGGGGAAATCTGTGATAAATTTAATGAGATGACCCTTCAGTCGTGGAGTCAGTAGGCAGTGAAGACACTGTGACACAGAAATATCCTTTGATGTCTAAGTGGCTGTGAGGGCAGCAAATGGATCGGGGTATAAACTAGAGAGCACCAACTTTAAAACTACATGCCAGGTAATTCTAATTTAGTAGTTGAGGAATATGGAACACTGAGAGCAGAAGCACGAAGTTGGGTAAAAGGCTGCATTAGGAGTTCTAAGAGGGCTTATCTATGACCTTGGCAACGTACTTCCTACCTCAGGGTTTCCGTTTCCTCACTTCTCTAAATGAAGGGGTTGAACTCAAAGTTGCTTCTCAGTGACTCTCATATCCTTTGATCCTCTCAAAAATTGCACTATCACCAGGACTAAAAAATCTTTCCTGAGGACTTTATTTTTATTGCCTTCCAAATCGTTTATTATCCTACTCTTGCTTCATTCTAATAATGTCCTAAATGGTCTCTTTCCACCTCACATTTTCACCACTCCATTGAATTTTGCAGATTAGCTCTCAGATTAATATTCTGAAAAAAAATGGCTTATACCAGGTCATTCCCCTGGCTCAAAAACCCTAAATTGCTACAAAATCAAATTTGAACCCTGCTCCCATACAATGATCATACTTGATACATACTTCCCAGATGACTTAACATGGACCCTCCTCTTGATGGTTCAGTGGACAGAGGAATGATCTGGGGGGATTAGATGGTACTGAATCCAAATCCAGACACTTCCATTTACTAGTTGGATGACCACAGGCAAATTACTAAACCTCTGAGCCTATATTAAATGGCCACAGCAAGCCCTGCTATTAAATGTTTTCTTCCTATCTCTTTCTGTTGTCATTATTTGTTATATCATTATGTCCCTACTTTGATCTACTGCCCAATTTTATACTCAGTAGTCTTGCCTAAGGGTAGATCATCTGTTCTGTGAAATAAAGTGCAATGACTTTAGTGCCCGCATTTTATGAAAAATATCTGTTACCCAGAGAACATTTTTTTTCATTTCTGGATTTATCATTTTAGCTCCAGATGGCTGAGACTAGTGAAGGTCTGGCTTCTAACCAGACCTTCAACAGAAGGGCCATAAATCCGTTATGGCCTGCCAATATCTGTATTTGATATGCTCCAACCCTCTGTCCAGAATAACACGGGAAAAGTGGAGAGATGATGTTTATGAGACTTCTGAACCAAACCTTAAAGGAGGTAGGAAGAGGTAAACAGGAAGAAAACACATTAGACTGAGAAGCACAGAGACAGTATGAACTTGACTTGCTCTGACTTTTCTCAGATCCAGTTCAGTCTGACTTACATATTTCCACTCGGTTTGGAAAAGACTCATTTTATGCCAGTTGTGTAATAGTTTTACTTATGATAGAGAATTTTAAAGCTTATTCCTATTGCTGTAATCTAGAAAAATCAAGTAATGTTAAAACAATGATATAATAAGAAAAATAGTTATCATTAGTCTCTGATTTCTTCCTTTCTTACTATATTTCCTATGGATAAAGTATATTCTTAGGGCATAAAACACCTTGTAGTTCTGCAGGGCTTAAAAAGTTTCTGCATGGCTCTTCTGTGCATATGCAAACCATTCGAGAAATTCTATTACTATTATTGTCCCAGAACGCAGTGCTCAAATACAGTACACAGTTCTAAGGTCCCTAAATTCCTTTATTTCATTGACTGTGATTATGCTCCCTCTGCCTGCAGCCCAGATATACCTGTAACCATGGGAATGAGTTCTTGCCTATAGTTAATAAGAAGAAAGATAGGGAGAGGTCAGACACACATGGAAAACCTTGGGGAAATGATCATAGGAGTTTTCCTAATAGGTGAACTTAAAGCATCTATCATCTTGAGTGTGCTTCAAGGTTCCTGTCTAATTTAATAGCTATCCGCCTCTAATTTAAAGTTGATATTTGTTACATCATTACCTACCTTGTTATGCACATGACAATTGCTACTATAATGGCGATCTGTACAGCTCCAATAATTGCTGCAATAAGAACATGAGTGAGCTTTTGCCTACTTGGCACTACATAGAGAATACTAAAGTCTGTCTTTTCACAGTGCTGTCCAGTGTAACCAGATTCACATCTGAAAGGGAAAAAAAAGTATTTCTATGAAAATGAGAAATTTTAATATTTCCAGGTTTTTAAATTAAAAGATACAAAAGAATGATAAAATTTACACAGGAATTAAAAAATCAGGCACTTTCTCACCATCTGAAAAAAAATTGCCATTTGTGTATTTCCCTACAGTCTTTTTGATATGCCTAATTTACACAGTGCTTCTTTCACTTACATTATATCACATTAATTTTAAAGTTGCTAAAGAGTCTTTATCACTATCAATTCAAAAATGTATGTAATATTCCATCCAGTCACTATAATATAGCTAACTTATCTGTTCCCCATTCTAAGATGTATTAGTGATTTTCAATTTTTCTCAATTATAAATTAAGTGTTACAAACATCTTGGTGAATACGTGCTTTTCTACATTTATTCCTTAGGCTAGATACTTGGAAATGAGATTATTAAGTAAATAGATATAAACATTTACAGTTTTCTGAACATAGCATCAAATTATATTCAGGACACTTTTCAGTGTACAAAATATAAACATGTTAAATGCAGGAGGGAGACGAAAATAAGTTATTAATGACAGAAATGAAGTCAAGCAGTCAAGTAGGTGCTAATCTTAGAAACTGTCTGAATTCTAATTAAAAGTAAATAAAAAGGCAACAACATCAGCTGATGATAATTTGACAGGGAGAAACATTTAAGATATTTAACAGAAAATTTATATTTTTAAGCTGACAGAAGTGAAATGTATAAATTAGCCAGCCTTCAGATGGAACTAATTAATAAAACATAAAACATCTGAAGTATCAGGATAGTGTGTGTATTAGTTCCCACAACTCATCACAAATAGAATTCAAGGCAGCTTATCATAAAGCACACATAACAACAACAGCAAAAGAAAAGCTGGGCAAAGGGAAATAGGAAAAGCCGGGGATAATGTGATTCTCCCAATCCAGTCCCTGAGGTTCCTAGATACCTGCCAGTAGTTTCACACTGGGCTCTAAGCTTCCCAGCAGACAAAACAAGCAAGCAGTGAGGCAGATATATAGATCATGCAGTAGAACTGAGAGGGAAATAAACCCATACATCTTTGGTCAATTGATTTTCAACAAGGGTACTAAGACAATTCAACAGGGAGAGAGTTAAGTAGTCTCTTCAACAAATGGAGCTGAGACAACTAGATAACCACATGCAAATAATGAAGCTAGACCTCTTTCCCACTTCATTCACAAAAATCAACTCAAGATAGATCAGATATCTAAATCTAAGACCTGAAACTATAAAACACTTAGAAAAAAAACTTAGGCTATAGCCATTATGGAAAACAGTATGGAGGTTTCTCAAAAAACTAAAAACGGAATTACCGTATGATCCAGCAATCCCACTATTGGGTATATGTACAAAATAAATGAAATCACTACGTTGAAGAAATATCTGCACTATGTATACTGAAGTATTCACAATAGCAAAGATATGAAATCAATCTTAGTGTCATCAATGGATAAATGGATGAAATAATGAGGAATATACACAATGGAATACTATTCAGCCATAAAAAGAAGGAAATCTTGTCATTTGTGACAACACGGCTAAACCTGGAGGACATGACATTAAAGGAAATTAGCCAGGCACAGAGAAACAAATATTGCATGATCTCACTCATATGTGGAATCTTAAAAAGTTGGTCTTATAGAAGCAGAGAATAGAATGTTGGTTACCAGGAGCTGGGGTGGTGGGGGAGAGTTGGGGAGATGTTAGTCAGCGGATACAAAATTCCAATTAAACAGGAAGAATAAGTTCAAGAGATCTATTGTACAACATGGTGACTATAGTTAACACATTATATTCTTGAAAAATGCCAAGAGAGTAGACTTTAAGTGTTCTCACCACAAAAATAGTAACTATGTGAGGTAATGCATACATTAATAGCTTGATTTAGCCAGTTCACAATGTATACATATTTCCAAACATCATGTTGTAGGCAAGAAATATACACAATTTTATTTGTCAATTTTTAAGTAAAATAAATCTTCATGATCTTAGATTAGGCAATAATTTCTTAGATAGCAAAAGAAAAGCAAAAGCAACAACCCCCCAAAAAAGATAAATAGGACTAAATCAAGATTTAGTAAGGACACAAGAAAGTGAAAAGATAACCCACAAAATGGGAAAAATGTTTGCAAGTCATATATCTAATAAGGGACTTGTATCCAGGACATACAAAGAATTAATACAACTCGAATAAAAAGACAAAACAATTTAAAATGGGCAAAGGGTATGTACAGATATTTCTCCAGAGAAGATATACAAATGACCACTAAGCCCATGAAAAGATGCTCAACATCATTAGTCATCATGGAAATGCAAATCAAAACCACAGCAGAAACCACTTCACACCCACTGGGACACCCTAATTCAAAAAGTCAGATAATTACAAGTCTGGCAAAGGTACTATACAGGGAATGTAAAATGATACAGCCACTTTGCAAAACAGTCTGGCACTTCCTCAGAAAGTTAAACACAGAGTTACCATTTGGCCCAGCAATTCCACTCCTACACATTTACCCAAGTGAAATTAAAACATATGTTCACACAAAAACTTGCAAACGATTGTTCATAGCAGCATTATTCATAATAACCAAAAAGTGGAAGCAACCCAAATGTCCATAAATTGAGTAGATTAAAAACATGTGGTATTATCCATAAAATGGAACGTTACTTGGCCATAAAAAGGAACAAAGTACCAATACATTCTATAATATGGATGAACCTTGAAAACATGATGCTAAGTGAAAGAAGCTAGACCCAGAAGACCACATACTATGTACTTTGATTATATGAAACGTCCAGAATAGGTAAGTCTACAGAGATAGAAAATGGATTAGTAGTTGCTTAGGGATAGGGAGGATGGGGAGACCTGGGCGTAATAAAGACTATGAGGTTTCATCTTGGAGTAATGAAAATGTATTAAAATTGATTGTGGTCATAGTTGCACAACTCTGTGAATATACTAAAACTGCTGCATTGTAAAAGAAAGGAGGGAAGGGGGGAAGGAAAGAAAATAGTAAGATCATTGACACAAAATATAATCTCCATAAAATAAAACCAAACAAGTTGTTCAAAAGAAGCAGAGTTACTAAACTCAAGAGAACTTTATCTCATTGGTCCTCATTTAAAGAGGGCACCTTCTGATACAGAGAACATCACACTCAACAACACAGCTGCAGCAAATTCAATGACATAATGAAGTCTCATAGGATTTTTTAAATGATGTCCTTCATGTTAGGCTAATGGCCAAAAGTCAAAGCTCAGTAAAATAAAAACAGTACCATAGGGAGCTATAACAATGTCCTAGATATACAGCTCTCTGATGGTTTGACTTAATCCAAAGACTAAATCAGAATATCAAAAAGAATGTATAGGCCATATATCATTTAGGCAGTCCTCCCTTGATATTATTTTCTACAACTCACTTTTGGTTATACTCTCCAAGAGTATTAACTTCTAGGTTATTACTCTTCTTCTTCTTTTATTGATTAAAGAAGAATCCAGGGGTCAGTCCTCCACCCTCTACTTTCTTCATCCCACACACCTTCCATAGGTAATCTCACTCACTCCCAGGTCCTCATGTACCGATTCATTCACACATCCACTTAACACACTGAGTGAACACCTGCTATGTGTTAGCTACTGTGGTGAGCCTTTGGGATACACCAGTGAACAAAACAGGTAAAAATCCCTGGTCAGCTTATCATCTACTGGGAGGAGGCGGTAAAATAAACATAATAAGTAAATGAAACAGTTACGTTAGGAGAAAGAGGACTAGAACTGAGCCCTGGACTACTAAAACATCGAAAGGTCAGGGAGCAGAGGAGGACACAGCCAAGTGGACTGGAACATCCAACAAGGTAAGAGAAAACCAAGAGAGGGCAAAATGCTTGACACCAAGTAAAGGATGTGTATCACACAGGAGGGAGTGATCAATTGCGTCAAATGCTCCTAATCATTCAAAAATAATTTAAGACTAAGAACTGACCACTGAACTTAGCAACAAGGATAGTCTCAGTGGGGACTGGTGAGGACAAAAGCTTATTGGGGTGGGTTGAAGAGAGATGGTAAGATGAGGAACTGGAGACAGACTTTAGACAACTCTTTTGGGTTCTACAAAGAAAAAGAAAGAAATGGGAACAGTAGCTGGTGGGAGTGAGAATGACAGAGGTTTTTTCAAGATGAAGGAAACAAAAATATATTTATAAATATACTTATACCAAAATATATGATATGGAGAAAAGGGGAGAGAACTGCTGGTAAGTGACAGTGAAAGTCTGTAGAAGTTCTCCCATTGCTTCAGTTTTCTCGGTGAACTTGGAAACAAAATCATCAGCCAAGTGTGAGGATAAGACGGCAGGTACTGACAACCTGAGCAGAGAGGTGAAGGAATAAAGTAATCATCTAAGAGTGGAGGAGAATGGATGGACTGCAGCTGCAGAATAACTGCCGGGCAGCATAAAAGGCCCTGTTTGAGACCAAGTATAAATGTCAGAGAGGTAAGTTAAGCTGGTGGTGTGCTTTTCAACAACAGCCATGTTCAGCTGCACGGGTGTAGGTAGGCAGTGGGTGAGAAGGTGGAATGAACCAGGACTGTAGTTTTGTGAAGTGACTATGATGAAGCAAGAGAGGGATGAAGGATTCAAAGGCAAGGGATTAACTATAATACAACGACTGACCATAGCATTTAAGCTGAATAAGGAAGGGATGAGGATATCCAGGGAATGAGACACACTGAAAAGGTGATAGGATCAATAAATTGAGGCATATTGGGATAGAAGACTGCTAGGTAGAAACTAGAGGAGATACGCCAGACACAGAATGGTTCTCAAACATACATTTTCAACCCACATGGCTCTCATGAGTTCTAAAACCAAAATATGTCCAGCCAGTCTAATAGACATCCATAAGTGGATCTCCCACAGGTACCTTAGACCAAGCATGTTAAATTGAATCTCTCATTTTACTCCCAAATCTTTTCCCTATTCCCAATGTATTTCACACTCAATTAGGCCTTAGCCAAAAACCCTGGGGTCTCTCCAGACACTTTCTCCCACTAACCTCCACCAACCCCATGTTCTTGTCCTCATACCCAACTGGTCACCAATACCTCTGAATTCACTTATTATCTCTCTGCAATCCATTTACTACTTATCTCAGCCCCACAACAACTCCTTCACTTAATTCAGGCTCTCACTTCTTACTAAGTCTCCTAACTTTTGGTCATCTAATCCATTTTCCACAGTGCCACCAGGGTGGTTTTCAGATGTGATCACATCACTGCTACTTAAAATCCTGTAATGGCTCCTCACTGCCTTTAAAATAAAGGCCAAGTTCCTAGGATGGCACAAATTGTTCCTGTTAGACCTGACCCTTCCTCCAACAATGTCCCCCACGTGTCTTCAGGTTGAAGTACCTTTTCTGAAATCTAAAATCACTTCTGTATATCTATGTATGATAGCACTTTTCATATTATATTTAAATTACTTAAGACTTTATCAGTTTCTTCTACCAGATTGTGTGCTTTTTGAAGGCAAGACCCCTGGATTCTTGTCATATTCAAATGAGACACCCCAGCGTCAGGTGGAATTTGATGCGAATCACCCAATCAATCACTCAATCATAAACGAATCAATGGTGCCATAATGCTAGGACATTTAATCTAATAATAGGACTGTGGCTAAAAGTTGTTCATCCTAGCCTGTTTATTGCTACCTAACACATATACCTACTAGTGGAAGCTCAAGTGATATTACAGCCTGATTCTGTAGACACTGTAAATACTCAGACAAAAAAAAAGAGATCAACTGCTTTTAAAGAGTTGTGAGTGTGCACAAAAGAGATTCTTTAGCATTTAAGAAACTCCTCTGGTCTGGAGAAAAGGGAAATCATCACATGTCATTCAAAAAATATTTACTGCGGGCCAGGCGCGGTGGCTCACGCCTGAAATCCTAGCACTCTGGGAGGCCGAGGCAGGCGGATTGCTCAAGGTCAGGGGTTCGAAACCAGCCTGAGCAAGAGCAAGACCCTGTCTCTACTAAAAATAGGAAAAAATTAATTGGCCAACTAAAAATATATAGAAAAAATTAGCCGGGCATGGTGGCGCATGCCTGTAGTCCCAGGCACTTGGGAGGCTGAAGGATTGCTTGAGCCCAGGAGTTTGAGGTTGCTGTGAGCTAGGCTGATGCCACGGCACTCAATCTAGCCCGGGCAACAGAGTGAGACTCTGTCTCAAAAAAAAAAAAAAAAAAAAGAATATTTACTGGGCTAGGTCCTACACTAGGCACTGGGAAGATAGTGGTTAACAAAACAAAGAGTCCTTGGCATAATAGGCTTATAGTTTAGTATCAATTTGCTATTTACTAAGTATTAATAATACTACATTCCAGGCATTATGCTAAAGACTTTATACATATAATCTCATTTAATTTTAACAACACTGTGAGATAGGTACTATCATTATTATAATTTTAGAAATAATGATAATGAGGCTTAGAAATTTTAAATAACTTCCAAAGGACACAAAGCTGGCCAAGTCAACGTATTCTATTCCAAAGCCTTTAATCAGTATACCATTCAACCCTCTGTCAATCAGTAAAATATACAAAGTGACCTGGTATCACATCATTACCAGAACATCATCTTCCTGCACCCCTCATTAAAGTATCCTGAAAGTCATGCCATCCTAAGAGGACATGATCTGAACTTCTATCAAGATATGTATGCCACTATGGGACAAATATGAGGAATCCCCTGTATGATTTGGTTTTAAAACCAGTCTGTTCTCTTTCACACCAGCCATGTGACCTGTATTTTTTTGTTTAGGAAAAAGAGGGAAGGGGAGGCTAGCTCCTTCGAAAGAGAACTTTCAATCAGGAAAAAGCAAAAGGCTTAACAAAGAACTGTTCAGTCATTAATGGTTTTATAGTGTTATGTTTTGTTTTTTATGCCGGAGGAGAAAAAGAAAGAATCAGGAGTAGGGAGCTAAAGGAGTAGAGGGATCCAGGAGATCTGATTTCCAGTAGTTTCCTTTTATTTCTTGGAAAGATTCACCGGCTTCCAGACTGACAGAACCAAAGAAAAAAAAAGTATACTTTTCCCCATGTTTTAATGTTTTGACAAAGAAAGGGAAAAAGGCTTCTGGCCAAACTCTAGGAGGCAAGAGTGAGCAGAATGATAGCAATCTCCTATTGTTTATCGAAGGTTGACTAGACCAACTTTAGGAGGAGGATGAGCTCCTAGCAGTAGCAGCAAGAAGCAGTAGCAGCAGACAGATAAAGAGCAGCTAAAAACACTAAGACCGTTAGGTTAAATATCAGGAAATTTGAGACCTGGTTTCTTCCCAGCTTTGTATCTAACTTGCTGTTGACCTTAAACAAGTTACAAAACCTCTCTGGAATCAGGGAGTTGAGGATTTAGGCCCTTTCCAGCTCTTAATTCATACCTGTTTTTTTTCATCCACATCCCCTAACTTTTAGAAATCTATTTTAGCACATATTTTATTCGAGTTACATGTTCTCTGTTCTTAATACATTCTTTAGTCTTTCAGCTGCCTTGTGACAGATTGCCTAAAATCCAAAACAGTGTTAGAATATGGTATATTTATGTTTATATTAAAAATATATAACATATTTCAAATGTTAAGTCCATAATATCAAAACCTTAATAAAACATCTAGTTTTGTTTTTGCATATTTCTTGCCAGGTCCCAAATGATGATGTTGATTTATTTTTTACTTATCTACTGCAAATAAACACTACTTTTTGGTAATATTTAGTCCACATTTCATTGCCTTCTATAGAGTAGTGGCCATTGATGGAAAAAATTTCTCACCACTGATCTGAAGGCACTGACTTACCTACAAGAAGCCTTCTGAGTAGAATAGATGAATTCACATTTTCCATGGATGCAGTAACCATTGAGGTTCTCAGGGCAAGGCATGTGGTTTCCAATATAAACATCTTCTCTTTGATCACTAGCATCTTAAAAGAACATAAACCAGGTCACTAAACAGCGAAAACGCAAGCTGAAAAATATGAACTTTTCAAAGGTTCTGAAACAGTAAATAAATTTACCTCTTGTCAACCACCTACTGGGCAATTTGAAAAGGAAATTTATCAGATATGGGGTTGGAAAAGATCCAGGATCCCTTCTATTGCCCCTTATGCTGCAAACACAGCAGATAGACTGTTCAGACTCAAAGCATTTAAAAATATTTGCAGGATGTGACCACCATGAGCTACTGTTGTTAAAACAACCTGGCAAAGAAAACAAAACATCTTTACTAAAGAAATAAATGCTAGCTCTAGAAGAAAGCTCACCTCTGTGACGGAGAGATGGTATACAGAGCATTGGCTTTTGGGGAATGAACTTAATCACTCATTTGGGGGCTATGAAATTGAGGCCAAAAGAACACTGGCATGTCAGAAAGCAAGTTATGGGATTCTGAAATTTTAGGGTGAAAGGTTTATTTTTGAAATGAAAACTATCAAGCATATTGATTTTTTTCCAAATGAAAATACCTTTGCTGTTCTTTTCATATAGTTTTTCTTAGTAGATGTTCATTATAAAAAAAATTCAAAAATATCAAGAACAAATAAAAAAGAAATTTAAAATCTAAAGAGAACCACTATAAACACATTGATGAACATTTGCTGAGAGTCAGGTATAATGATTTGAAGTAAACTGAGCTGAAGTAAAGAAAACAGAAGCATAGCGAGTAATACCACCATCAGAAATGGGAAAGAGAGTCAGGAAGGAGAGATGGAACAGGGCAGGAAAGACGAAGACATGGGGACTTAGTCTTCAAAATCAATCACATGCATTCATTCTCTCTCTCATACATTCACATATGCACATATGCACACTCACACATATAAATTTTGGAATGGATTTTTGTACTTTTGGGGGCATATACGCCAATACATTAGTCCTCAGCTCCACGGACACAGAGTTCCCCAGTGTTTTACAGGCTTGTCTGGGTATAGGAAAAATTCCCAGGCTCCCTGTCATTTCTATCTTATGGTTCCAGCTTACAGATTCTAGGCACTATCAGCTGTGTGACCTTGAGCATACTAACCTCTTAAACCAGAGATTTCATAACTGTAAAATCAGAATAGAACCTATACTTCATGTGGTTTTGAGAGGATTATGTAACATAACTAATATATGTACACCACCACCAAAACAAGCAACAAATGGCTTATCTCCCCAAAATACAAATAAAAGGTGTTAATAAAATTTGAAAAATGTTAATGCAAACAAATTTAAAAGGAATGAAATAGGAGGCTGTGAGTATATGCACGCGTGTGGGAAGAGGATCAGGGGAGAAGTGAGAATAGAGGTGCCAAGTGTGAAAAAGCTGAGAACTAAAGATGCAAATTTTCTGAAGATCAGAATTTACATAAACCAAAAAATGTTAATGATTATTAAGCTCAACATAGTATAACTAAAGGAGAGAGATCATGTTACCTTTAACAAGACTAAAGTGATGCTATTTAACCTAAAAATGTATATATTTACATTGTACTAATTTAATTTATGCCTAGAAAGAGAACTGAACTAGAAATCAGGGAATCCAACATATAAATTCTCAATTTTAAAAGTATCTTTACTACTTTGTGACCTTGGTCAAAGCACTTACTCTTCTCTGAGGGAGTTGACTGAACTCAGCACTAACAGAAGTATAATACGAAACACATATGCAATTTTATATTTTCTGGAAGCCATATTTTTTTAAAAAAACAGGTAAATTAATTTTAATATACTTTATTTAATCCAATATGGCCCACAAATATTATCATTTCAACATATTACCAATATAAAAATTGATATTTTACTTTTTTTAAAAAGTAAGTCTCCAAAATCTGGTATTTTACACTCACAACACATCTTAATTCTGACTAATCGCATGTCAAGAGCTCAATAGCTATGCCTGCCTAACAGCTACCACATTGGACAGTGCAAAATAGATGAGTAATTTATTTTTCATTTACTGATCACCTTCTATATTCCAGGTATGCTGCTAGGTACTGGGGATACAAAAATTAAGACATATCCTGTCATCTGAGGGCTTATAAGGTCTCCTCCAGCTCCCAGACTAGAACCCTGCCGTGACAATAGAATCAAGTCCTCCTTTGGGCTGCTATAATCCTGAGTATCCCACTCTTCTATTACAACACTCATGATACTGCATTAAAGCTATCTGAGTTTTTTAAATCAGTCTGTACCATGAGACTGTGAGCGCCTTAAGAATCTATTTGTGTATAACTCCTAACACTTAGAACTGAGTACATACAATGGTTAAGAGCACAGCTCTAGAGTGAGTCTGTCTAGGTTTGAATCCTGGTTACTCCACTCTCCAGCAATGTGACCTAAAGGCAATTAATTTAACCATTTATGGCCCTCGGTTTCCTTATCTTAGAAATGGAGATGATAATGATGTCCACTTCTCATATGGTTGTTTTGGGAACTCAATGAGATAATAACATTTACATACTAAGTATGTAGTGTGTATAGAACTTAGAACAGCACCTGGTAAACAATAAGTATTAAATAAATAAATATTACCAAGTATTATTATATGGTCAATAAATGTTTGTTAAGAGAAAGAATTACAATTTTCACTTACTGATATGTTATACTATAAAAGTCTTCAATTCTACAAGTTAAAATCCTTTATTAGGAGAAAAAAAATTCATGAATTATATTTTTGTTGTTTTCCATTGAAAAAATTATTATCCAAATAAAGGTTTCCATCCTGAATCCCTTAGTGAACTGAACTGCTTATAGCAAGCAGTCCTATACTGTGTTTCATAAGAGAGGTTGAAACTTAATTAACGGATCTTCATTATTTATTAATACTTGTGATCAAAGCAGAAGACTTTCCTAAAGCAATTAGCCTTGATGAGAAATAGTTTAACAGAAGCCAAAAAACTAAAGTCAAATGTACTTTTCTTGCTACAATTTCAAACTAAAAATGCCGTTCTACATTCCCAATCACACCACAAGTGACTGGAGGAAAGCAGTTATCTCCCACAGCACCTCTTAGAATACGACCATGAAAATGCATAATAATGAAACTACAGAGACTGAGGTTACGTATCAACCTATAATAATAAAGTCCTATAATGTATATAACAATAGGACTGTATAGGTCTACAGAGGCTGTGGTAATGTACTAATCCACCATAAGAAAGTCCTATAAACAGCAGGGAATTTCAAGAATACAGAGCTTAAAGGTATCAGAAAATTCAGCTACACAAAAGTAGCAAGAAAAAGTTAACTAAATTAAGAACAGGGTTTTGAGAAATTAATAGACAAAATATGGCACCAATAAATGTTTACTGAATGAATTAATGAAAGAATGTGGTATCAAGCTGTAGACAAAGTAAAGCCATATAAAACATGGACATGTGTAATAAGGCCTTGAAGTGTGTGTCAAAGTCCAAATTCAACCTTTCACTCAATGCCAACATTATTCATTATATTATACTTACACACTATTTCTGTGCATATTCATATGCTCAGCTAAGCTGCTGAATATATAAAGAAAAAACATATGTGGTCCTTGACCTCAAGAAGCTTACAGTCAATTTAAGGAACAAACACACATGAAAAGCTGAACACAAGGGAAAGGGTCTCACATGGCAATTTACAATTAAATACCAAAAGATGGCTTTATAATACTAGGTGCTATGGATGTTCAAATTCAAAGGAAGCTCACTATAGGCTAAATTATTCAGGAAAGGATTTATTGATAGAGTAGGACTCAAGTTAGGCCTCAAAGCACAGATTTAGATTGAGGAGCAGTGGAAGTCAAAGGGAAAGTATAACACGCATGCATTCTCAAGAACAATGGAGTAGCAACCTAGCAAAAGTGGCACATTCAGACATTCCAACTCAAAGCTGGAGAAGTAGGCTGAAACTAGATTACGGAAAAATGTGAATTCCAGGTGAGACATGTTTTCTTAATCATATGGACAAGGAAGACACTGAAGGACTTCTAGCTGAAGAGCAACACAACGAAAGCTGTGTTTTATATAAAAATTGAGAGTGGTTGTCCAGGGCTAGTGGTTAAGGGGAATGGGGAATGACTGACTGCTAATGGGTGTGAGGGAATGGACTTTTAGGGGTGATGGCAATGTTCTAAAATTAGATTATGGTAACACTTGTACAACTGTGTAAATGTACTAAAAACCACTGAACTGTACACTTTAAACAGGTGAATTTAATGGTATGTAAGTGATATCTCAATAAAGCTAACAAAATAATTAGCTGGATAACAGTGTACAAGAAAAGGGGCAGGAGTAGTAGGAAGACCAGGTATATCAGGTGACCAATTAGAAGGTTAGTACATAATCCAAACTTGTGACGATGAAAAGCTAAGCCAAAGCTCACAGATACTAGAGACACAGAAATAAATACATACAGCTTGAAGATGCTTTGGAAAGTGAATGAGCTCAGAAACTCAGATCTGGAAGGATTGTTGGAGGCCATCTGGTCTGAGAAAGGAATCCCATTAAAATGACTCTAAATGGGAGCCTAACAATACGAGGTTCAGTAAAGAGAATGTATTAAGCTGAATTCAAATTTAGATCTCCAGTAATCCAAAAGTGTTTGTTAAGCACCTATTATGTTCTAGGCACCAGGGCATTTCCTGGAATTCGAGGCAATGACAAAATAAACAAAAAGTAAGTAGGAAGATCCAACAGGCAATTGAATATGCAAAACTAGTGCTCAGAGAAAGAGTAAGGCTAAAGAACAAATTTTAAAGTTCACCAAGGTGATAGCTGAGAATAGATTAAATATTCTGAAGGTGATTAAGAAAGCAAGCAAGAAAAAAGAACAGAATTCTGGAGTAGTTGTGATACAAAAGGAAAGAGCACCCGGGCTTAGGCTAAGAAAGTCTGAATTCTAGGTTGGGCACGGTGGCTCACGCCTGTAATCCTAGCACTCTGGGAGGCCGAGGCGGGAGGATCGCTCAAGGTCAGGAGTTTGAAACCAGCCTGAGCAAGAGCGAGACCTCCTCTCTACTATAAATAGAAAAAAATTAATTGGCCAACTAAAAATATATAGAAAAAATTAGCCGGGCATGGTGGGGCATGCCTGTAGTTCCAGCTACTTGGGAGGTTGAGGCAGTAGGATCACTTGAGCCCAGGAGTTTGAGGTTGCTGTGAGCTAGGCTGACGCCATGGCATTCACTCTAGCCCGGGCAGCAGAGTGAGACTCTGTCTCGAGAAAAAAAAGAAAGAAAGTAAGTCTGAATTCTAGTCCTTGTCCTGCCATTCAACAAGAGCAACAAAATCTTAGTTTCAGTTTGTTCATCTGCAAAATGAGAGTAACATGGTTGTTATGAGGGTTAAATAATAACATAAATATGTAAAAGCACCTGGCACATAGTAAGGCACTTGATTAATAATTGTTAAATGGACGAATCTCCTACTGATGTCACTCATAAACCATAACATTAAATAGTAAGACAGATAACACCAACGGTGAGACTTTTGAACAAAGCCAGGTTACCAAAAATGAAACCAGAAAACAAAAGTATTAGTAATAATCATAATGACATTGATAATGAATTCAGTAATATAGCGTTTAATATTCAGAGTGACCCAAGGCAGTAGATATTACTGCTCCCAACTATAGATGTGATAATGAGGCTCAAAAAAATCATGACACACAACTTTTAAGCGTAGAGCAAGTCTGATTCCAGAGTGCAAGCTCTTAGTCATTATGCTAGTATTTCACCAAGCTACCCTGGGAGATGTATAGGGAATGGACTAAAGCAGAATGGCCAAGCACCTGCTCTCTAGGCCACATAAATTAGACAACATCAAAAAGGAAAGATAAAAAGGCTTGAAAGATGCAATAAAGCATGTTTTCACAAACCACAGCAGAGATGAAGCCTACACACAGCAAGAACTGGGCACAGAATGATCCTGTCTAAACAATGCCCTTAGGCAAGTGGTGACAGGCTCCACGAACAACTGCAACTGCCAGTCTCTGAACAATGTGTGTCTGTGCAATATAAAAAGCACACTTAGTCACTCAGAGGCTCCTTTCACTCACAAAAGCATTCAGAAACAAATCTACCACCACCAGCAGTGTTTTCAAATACAAAGGATAGTTACGGCTCTAAGAGATGATGTTCATAAGAAAATCCAGTTCCAGATGGGTTATCTGCAAAGGCTTGTTCCACTGGCTATCTGTCCCAGTCCACCAGTGTACAACCCAAATAAAGTACAAGGAGTTGCTATGAGCAACTGAGACATGCACCTGGAAGGTAAACTGCTGAGGCCACAGCGATAGCAACACTGCATCACTAACCCCAGTGCTCATTATTTCTATAAATCCCTACAGGTAAAAAATTCAAAATATCCTGTCTTGCTTCCCCTATACTACCCCGCACCTCCTAACCTTCATCACTATCACATCCCTCTACATATCTCCCCTCACCCAGTCTCCTTGGACTCAATTAAGGAATTACCTACCTAGGTATAAACACCTCTCATGCTCTCATTTCTAAACCCCACTCTCCTCCAGACCAACCCAGCTCTTCCCTTCCTAAGCTCCCCACTCTGCCCGGAAAAACACCTTTTCAAATGTGAATAAACTCATCCACTTCCTCAACCATTCCGTTAGAAAATACCCCTCTCATCTTCCTGAAGTGCCAAGACCACATCACTTTTACTAGACCTCCTTCCCCTGACATGCTCACCGCTGTCACTTCCAGGCCAGCACTCCACGCCTCTCTCCCAACAACCTTCCTCTCTAGGATCCTTCTAACCATCCTCATCAGGACTCTCGACCACGCTCCATGACACGCTCTCAGATTTCCTTAAGTGAGCTTAGCATCTGGCTCACAGTCTTACCTTCTGATGAGTCAAATCTGGCAAAACCATTTTTAAAAGGGCACATCAAAACAGCTGGGCTGAAATATATAAACAGCAGTTACCAAGTCATGGGAACCATGATATTGATATCGATAATTTGATATCTCTGGTACCCCTGGCCAGCAGCAGCAGTAGAGACACTAACGAGGCTCAAGAATGAGGTCAAAGACGGGGTGAGAGTTGGGGTGAAGTGAAGCTCAGGAACGAAGTGAGAATGTTTTTGTAATAAAGAGGTGTTATAGTTAGACTTTAGGCTGTATGAAAATATCTTTGAATCAAAATGGTCACATTAAAACACCATATATCACAAAGGAATTTTCCTGGGTAGATGGAAATGTTATTGAGAATAAGGTATGGTGTACACAGGGTGTATCCATTTGTCAAAACTGACAGGTAAGATTTGAGCATTTCACTGTTGTAAATTATACCTTTAAAAAAACTGTAAAATGAGAATAATGATAATCATGTGGGTGGAGGTACACAGACAAAACAAGAATGACAAAGTTGATAACTGCTGAAGGTGGGTATTGGGTATATGAGGGTTCATTATACTAATCTATTTATGTATCTTTGAAATTTTCTATAATAAAGTTTTTAAAATGCCACATATCCATCTCCCACACAACTCATGCTCAATCATCATATCCTTTAGGACTTCAACATCTACAAAAGAACTTCTAACACTCCAATTTCAGTATTTACCACAGGTTTTCCACTAGCTCAAGAAGAGCTCTAATTCAGCTACTGTTCTGGACACTCAGATGATTCATTTCACAAGCACTCTTCTCTAAGAGCATGACTTTAAAAGATCACTCTTACTGAGCACTACCTTCCAGTCTTTCCAGCTTCTTGCTGGTGCTGCATTCCTGCTTTTTACTTTGTAGCCTTGGTCCCTGGATCCCTGCTCAGTCTTGGCTGTGCATGATTGCAGATGTGAATATTTACTAAGGGCCTCCTACAAATAAATGCTATAAGAACAAAAAAATAAAAGCAAACAGGTTTGCTTTTACCTTTTAACCTCTATTTTCTTACTGATTGGAACACTTTCACAATTTGGGTTTCATCTTTCATTCAAGAAATTCCTTGGTCCACTCGTCAATGATCCCCTTGTCTTCAAATTCTAGCACAGTTTAGTCCTCTTATACTTTTCTGTAGCATTTTAAGCTATTAGTCATCCTTTCCCTTGTGGCTTCTGCATACTCTCCTTGGTTTTCTTCCTCAGACCTCTTTCTGCTTCATCTCAAGTTGGGTATTCTCTTCTTTCTAAATTACAGTGCTGTCCAACAGAACTTCCTGCAACTCTGGAAATGTTCTATCTCTGTGCTGTCCAATATGGTAGCCACTGGTCACATGTAGCTATTGAACATACGAAATAGGGTTAGTATGATTTCATTTTAATTAATTTAAATTTAAATAGCTACATGTGGCCAGTGGCTACTGTACTAGACAGTGCAACTCTATAATCACTCTCACGGCTTAAGTTACCATCTTTATGTCCAAGGACTGACTCACAAATGTATGCTGATCAAAATCACCTAGATGAGTTCCACAAGCACCTCAACTCCAAAATACAATCAGTCAACTCCATCATCAAATCTTCCCTTACCTGATTCCAAATACCCTTCCCCCTCTCCCAACATCCTTAGTTCTATGAAAAGAATCCATCATCCAAGTCATCTGAGCTTCAAGTCTTAGTCACTTTTAACTCTCTCTCTCTCTCCTGTCTAAGCAGATGTCTATTCCTTTTGAGTCTACCTAACTGATCTCCCTGCCTCCACTGCAACGTATACAGTAAGCACTGGGTTCTTGTCTGTTATCATTCAAATGGTTAACTTTGTAGTCTTGCCTTTTTCAAACATTTTATATGAATAATGCCATTCCCTATTGCCCACAAATAAAGTCTAAATTCCCTAGGATAGTACAGCATTCAAGACGACATTGTCTGGCCCCAAGCTATCTTTCTAGCCTTGTCTTCCAATTCTACCTCTTAAGCCCCCACTCTCTAGCCAAAACGGACTCCTTACCATATTCCTATACACCCTGTCATATCGCTGGCTCACACTCTTCTATTCTCCTTAAACATCCTTCTGACTTTTGTTCAAATCCTAACCATCCTTCAAGGTTCATTCAAGTTCTACTTCTTCCATGACATTTCTCAGACCCTCACTGTCACCCACTAAAGAGTAATGTCTTTTCTGAATTCCCATTGCAGGGTTGTTCTTTTTATTTTTGTTTTTGGTTTTTCGTTTTTTTAGAAATTTTCTCACTCTGTCACCCAGGCTGGAGTGCAGAAGTATGATCATAGCTCACTGGAGCCTTGAACTCCTAAGCTCAGATGATCCTCCTGTCTCAGCTTCTCGGGTAGCTAGGACTATAGGCACGCACCACCACACCCAACTGATTTTTTTTTTTTTTTTAAGATAGGTGTCTCATTATGTTGCCCAGGCTGGTCTCAAACTTCGGGCCTCAAGCAATCCTCCTACAGTGGCCTCCCGAAGTGCTGGGATTACAAGCATGAGCCACTGTGCCTGGCCTCCCATCACACTTTTTAACTGTATTACTTTAACAACAGTAATCAATTTCTACTTTGTTGGAAGTTGGTTATACACATTTTTATTATATAATAAGCACTTTTTTGTGTGTGAGATAGGGTCTCGCTCTGTGACCTTGGCTAGAGTGCATTGGTATCATCATAATTCACTGCAACCTCAAACTCCTGGGCTCAAGCAATGCTCCTGCCTCAGCCTCATGGGACTACAGGCATATGCCACCACGCCCAGCTATATCACAAGCTCTTTAAAGATGTATATCATGTATTAAATATCTTTCTATCCACAAATAGTAAAAATGACCAATATAAATTAGGCACATAATAAATTATATCTAATTATAATTTCATTTAAGTTACAGATCAATTATTACATCTAAAACATTTGCAGTATCTCAAAAGTGGCCTAGGCACTAAATTATCTATATAATTTTATCAAAGGCACGTAAGTGTTTTGGGCACACATAATTCCCCAAATTGCCCTAAGTATAAGCTTCTAAATACTGAAAAATGGCCTTCATATTCTAGCCATGTACTATCAGTATAATGAATAAAAGTGGGGCTGATCTATTATGTCTCCTATGGAAATACAGGAAATTTCCCATCTTAAATATAGTACTTTATATCAACATAGGAAACTGGTATTTCAGGGGCTCATGGTTTTGATATGATTCAAGTCAGGAAAGTAACAAATTATTCAATGATAATAACAGCTACTGTTTATGGAGCACTTACAAGTATGTCACACATTGTTCTAAGCATTTGACATGCATTATCTCATTTAATTTTTATGAAATGCTATGAGATAGGTATTATCATTCCCATTTTACATATTTTTAGAAGTTAGGCATAAAAGGTATATCACATATTTTAACAAAAATATTATGTTCCTTAGTATAACCAAACGGATGGATAGAAGATACACTTGTGACAGAGCAATTACATGTGGGTATGGAAGCCAAAGATCTAGACTTGTTTTGGTTAACTAAATATAACCTCACTGATCCTCAATGTTCCCACTGATCCTTATCTATGAGCTAGTTATAAGAATCAAATAAAATAATGGATGTGAAAACAAGCATGAAGAGCAATGGACTTGAGGTCAAGAGACCTGAAATCTAGTCTCTGCTCTGAGGTTTATTAGATGTGAGACTTTGTGCAAATAAATCCTACAGTTTCTTTGAGCCACATCCATTCTTTGGACAAGTATGGAATTTGTCCATACTACTTATGTCCATACCACTTATGTGCCACATCTTCTGCTAGGTGTAAGGGATACACAGTGAACATGACAGACACGATCTCCTGTCCTCACAGAACTCAGCCCAGCAGGGGATACAAATGAGCAAAATGACAATTGTAAAAGAGTAGGCTAAATGCTCAGAGAGGGGAGTACATAAGAGAAGCGCCTAATCTAGATTTAAGGGTCAAAGAATACTTCCCAAGAGGAAACGACTTCTAAGCTGAGACTAAACGGATAAGAAGGCATTAGTCCAACAAGGAAATAAAGAGTTCCAGGCAAGGCCGGGCACAGTGGCTCACGCTTGTAATCCTAGCACCCTGGGAGGCCGAGAGAACCGATCGCTCAAGGTCAGGAGTTCAAGACCAGCCTGAGCAAGAGCGAGACCCCCATCTCTACTAAAAATAGAAAGAAAATAATTGGCCAACTAAAAATATATAGAAAAAATTAGCCGGGCATGGTGGCGCATGCCTGTAGTCCCAGCTGCTTGGGAGGCTGAGGCAGAAGGATTGCTTGAGACCAGGAGTTTGAGGTTGTTGTGAGCTAGGCTGACGCCACGGCACTCTAGCCCCGGCAACAGAGTGAGACTCTGTCTCAAAAAAAAAAAAAAAAAAAAAATTACTAGTCAGCTCCTATATATACGTAAATATGCTTTATGCT